>JAWPHD010014523.1:0-60700 GCA_037043455.1 Cyrtodaria siliqua
GACAGATTACCTAAAATGTATCTTTTTCACTCTTACCTTAAAAAAAAAAATTAATGCCCCAGAGGCATACCTTTAATGGTGCAGACTGGCTCTTTGGGTATGTTAGCAAATTACTTTGCACACCCTGTTTACAATTATTTGCCATCTTTTCCTATTTCACCTCATTCACTGACATGTAGGTTTAGTAATTTATGTATTTCGAGTCAAAAGAGGGAACCTTTGATTTAATAAGAAATTGGAAAACTTATCTCACAAAAAGTAATATGAACTCAAACCAGGGCACTAACAAGGAAACAAATAAAATAGACATCTTGCTGAAATTCAAATTTTGAAACATAAAAGGCTGTCATTTAAAATATATGTATGTCTGCCATTTTCTGACCCAGTTTTCAGAACCAAAAAAAGAAGAAAAATAAAAAAATAAAAATATACGAGAAACACATTTGGGCCATAGCCATTTTATACTGGTCAGTTAGTAAAGGGCGAAAACTAAAAACTCTTTTATATTAGGCCTAACATGCTATATATAAAAACGGTTTCTCCAAAAAAAGATTCTACAAATTTCTGAATATGTTTTTATTTCTCATATTTTAACATGAAGTGTCCTACATAAATAAAGTTTTTATGTGGCAGCTGTAGTGATTGTTCATGTTCTGGAGCCATAGGCAGTAATATTTGACTGAGATTACTTAGGTAGTTCATATCCGCTTTTTTGGCAAATTGCATTCTTCAAGAGTTTAACATTTTGTACAAATATTTTTGTTTATATTACAGCTCAGTAAAATATTGGATATAGAATTTTTCTTTTAAGTTTACCTGTTTTATAAGTTTCAGGAAGTTTGTTTGTTTGTTTGTATGGTGTTTTACGTCATTTTCAACTCATGCAAAGTTATATATGATGGTCGATTTTTTGTGGTGGAGGCGACCACCTACTTTTACTGGGTAGAACCAGAACAGTACACCTCCCGTCATCCGTAAGAATCGACACTTCCTCACTTACAAGTCGAACTCTGTATGGAAATGGAGAATGAGCCTGCCATGTTCATTCCTGTTGGGCACCATATAACCTTTTATATGTTGGTGCGCCTTAAAACCCAATTCAATTTTATACATTTGATTCAGCGTCTCCGTGGCTGGATGGTTAAGGACGTTGCATTGTAAACTTTCGCCTCTCACTGCTGTGGGTTGAATCCCACTGATGTCATGATGGAGACCTTGAATGGGCATGATAAACAAGAGGCCCAAGAGGGCCTGTGGACGCTCTACTGGCTCAAGATAAAGTTTATATATAAGGGGTCACAAGTCTTTCAAAAATAATTCAACCAGA
This sequence comes from Cyrtodaria siliqua, assembly GCA_037043455.1. NCBI lineage: Eukaryota > Metazoa > Mollusca > Bivalvia > Adapedonta > Hiatellidae > Cyrtodaria > Cyrtodaria siliqua. The sequence continues at coordinate 1,328 of JAWPHD010014523.1, forward strand.
ACATGGCAATGATAGGTGCAACTAGGCTTAGTACTGATCATTCTCGCCAAGATTTGCTGAAATCTGGCAAAGAGTTCAGAAGAGACTAATCTGGACAAAGTTTGTGTATTAAAACATTTAAAGGGTCACAACTCTGCCAAAAATCATTCAACCGAAATTTGGCGATGATATGCACAACTAGGCTTGATACTGATCATTCTTGTCAAGTTTCGTCTATATCCAGCCAGGATTCAGGAGAACTAGCCGGAAAAAAATTGTGGTATCAAAATCCTTTAAAGGGCCATAACTCTGCCAAATATCTGTAAACCGGAACGTGACAATGACATGCACAACTAGGCTTGGTGCTGATCATCCCTGCAAAGTTTCATTGAAATCTGGCGAGGGGTTCAGGAGAAGTAGATCAGACAAAGTTTGTGTATTAAAACCTTAATTCTGCCAAAAAAAATCATTTAACCGGAATAAGCCAATGATTTGCAAAACTAGACATGGAATTGATCATCCCTAAAAAGCTTCGTTTAAATCCGGCCAGAGATTCAGGAGAACTAGTCAGAACAAAGTTTGTGTATTAAAACCTTTAAAGGGCCCTAACTCCGCCAAAAATCATTCAACCGGAACACGGCGATGATGTGCACAACTAGATTAAGAATCGATCTTCCCTAAAAAGTTTTGTTTAATCCGGCCAGGGGTTCAGGAGAACTAGTCGGAACAAAGTTGGTGTATTAAAACCTTTAAAGAGCTATAACTCTGCCAAAATCATTCAACTGGAACACAGTGACTATGTACAACTAGGCTTGGTACTGATCATCCCTGCAAAGTTTCAATGAAATCCGGCCAAATGAAGGCCCTTTCGTCTTAATGAGGCCACGATATAGCATATTTCAGAAAATCAAGGGCCATGAATTCGATGTTAATGGTCCAATCTGGATGGTTTTCGAACTCGTCCAAGCTTTCATCGATATTAACAATCTGGTAAAGTTTCTTAAAGATCGGATGAAAGATGAAGGCCCTATCGTCTTAACGAGGCAAAATATACAATTTTTAACTAAATCAAGAGCCATAACTCCACTATTACTGGTCCGATCTGGCTGGGTTTCGAACTTGACCGAGCTTTCATTGATACATACAATCTCGTAAAGTTTCATAAAGATCGCATGAAAAATGAAGGCCCTATAATCTTAACGAGGCAAAATATAGCATTTTTAACTAAATCAAGGGCCATAACTCATCTGTTACTGGTCCGTTCTGGCTGGTTTTCGATATTGTTTGAGCTGTCATTGATATAAACAATCAGGTAAAGTCTTGTAAAGATCAGATGAAAAGATGAAGGCCCTCTCGACTTAACGAGGCAAAATATAGCATTTTTAACTAAATCAAGGGCCATAACTCTGCTGTTACTGGTCCGATATGGTTGGTTTCTAACTTGTCGAGCTTTCATTTATATTAACAATCTGATAAAGTTTGGTAAAGATCGAATGAAAAATAAAGGCCCCTATTGTCTTAACGAGGCAAAATATAGCATTTTTAACTAAATCAAGGGCCATAACTCCGCTGTTACTTGGCCGATCTGGCTGGTTTTCGAACTCATCCGAGCTTTCATTGATAATAAGAACCTGTTGAAGTTTTGTAAAGATTGGATGAAAAATGAAGGCCCTAACGTCTTAACGAGACAAATGTTAACAACGGACGATGGACGGAAGACGGACAACTCGGCATCCCATAAGCTCTGCTGGCCTTCTTCGGCCAGTAGAGCTAATAAAAAATTAAGAAATAAAATTAAATTAAAGAAAAAGAAATAAAAAAAAAGATAGAAAAAGAAAGTCATAAAATCTGGTAAAGTTTGACAAAGATCAGATGCAAAAGAAGGCCCTATCGTATGACGAGGCAAATTATAGCATTTTTAACAAAATCAAGGGCCATAACTCCGCTGTTACTGGTCCGATCTTGCTGGTTTTCAAACTTGACCGAGCTTTCATTGACATTAACAATCTGATAAAGTTTGGTAAAGATCGGATGAAAAATGAAGGCCCTATCATCTTGAGGCAAAATATAGCATTTTGAACTAAATCAAGGGCATTAACTCCGCTGTTACTGGTCCCATATGGATGGTGTTCGAACTTGTCCGAGCTTTCATTGATACTAACAATCTGATAAAGTTTGGTAAAGATCGGATGAACAATGAAGCACCTATCATCTTAACGACGCAAAATATAGCATTTTAAACTAAATCAAGGGCCATAACTCCGCTGTTACTAGTCCGATATGGCTGGTTTTCGAACTTGTCCGAGCTTTCACATAGCCCCTATCGTCTTAACGAGGCAAAATATATCATTTTTAACTAAACCAAGGGCCATAACTCCGCTGTTACTGGTCCGATATGGCTGGTTTTCGAACTTGTTTGAGCTTTTCATGGATCATGAACATGGACATTAAATCAGTATGACATGGACATTCGAGCAGTATGACATGGACATGGACATTCAAGCAGTATGACATGAACATGGCCATTAAATCAGTATGACATGGACATTCAAGCAGTATGGCATGAACATGGACATTCAAGCAGTATGGCATGAACATGGACATTCAAGCAGTATGGCATGAACATGAACATTCAAGCAGTATGACATGGGCATTCAATAGATTCTATTTATCATATAACACACCTACGACATGATAGTTCTACTTTAATGTTGTCAATTTACCTTGTATATTGCGGCAATTTTTAAGCGAAATCACGATGTCCTGTTGTTGTTTTCATGACGTCAGCTACGTTATGCGGTTGTAATGTGTTCGCCCTACAAATAATGTGACACCTCAAAATATAACGTTACTAACATATATTTTATAAAGTAACATTTCAAATAAGAATAAAATTAACATTTAAATTGTTTGAATGTATCGTATTATATACCATGCAAACAAGTGTGATTAAATTGTTACTGTACACAAATACATTGATTCGGTCCTCATTTGCATCTGTAATACACTAGTGTATTACGAGAAATAAATCATGGCTTTATTACACTCCCGGAAGCCATGTTATGTGATAAAGTAGTACATGCCATGAACATGGACATTCAAGTAGTTTGCCTTGAACATGGGCATTCAGGTAGTATGACATGGGCATTCAGGTAGTATGACATGGACATTCAGGTATTATGACAGGGACAATCAGGTAGTATGCATAAACATGGACATTCAAGTAGTATGCCATGAACATGGACATTCAAGTAGTTTGCCATGAACATGGACATTCAAAAAGGATATAGCCTGAACATGGACATTCAAGTGGTATGCCAAGAACATGGACTTCAAGTAGATAAACTACATGAACAAGGACATTCGAAAGTATATAGCCTGAACATGGACATACAAGTAGTATATGCCCTGAACATGGACATCCAAGAAATATGACCTGAACATGAACGTTCAAGTAGTATATGTCATGAACATGAACATTCAAGCATTATGCCCTGAACATGGATATTCAAGCAGTAGTGCCATGAACATGGACATTCAAGTATTATGACATGAACATTCAAAATGGGCATTCAATCAGTATGACATGGACATTCAATCAGTATGACATGGACATTCAATCAGTATGACATGGATATTCAAGTAGTATGACATGGACATTCAAAGCAGTATATGTCATGAATATGGACATTCAAGAAGAATGACATGAACATTCAAACAGTATATGTCCTGAACATGGACATTCAAGTAGTTAATGCCCTGAACATGGACATTCAAGTAGTATGCCAAGGACATGCAAAAGTATATACCCTGAATATGGACATTCAAGTAGTATATTCCCTGAACATGGACATCCAAGAAATATGCCCTGAACATGGACATTCAAGTAGTATATGTCCTGAACATGGACATTCAAGTAGTATATGCCCTGAACATGGACATTCAAGTAGTATATGCCCTGAACATGGACATTCAAGTAGTATGCCCTGAACATGGACATTCAAGTAGTATGCCCTGAACATGGACATTCAAGTGGTTTATGCCCTGAACATGGACATTCAAGTAATATGCCATGAACATGGACATTCAAGTAGTATGCCCTGAACATGGACATTCAAGTAGTATATGCCCTGAACATGGACATTCAAGTAGTATATGCCCTGAACATGGACATTCAAGTAGTATGCCCTGAACATGGACATTCAAGTAGTATGCCCTGAACATTGACATTCAAGTGGTTTATGCCCTGAACATGGACATTCAAGTAATATGCCATGAACATGGACATTCAAGTAGTATGCCCTGAACATGGACATCCAAGAAATATGCCCTGAACATGGACATTCAAGTAGTATATGTCCCAAACATAAACATTCAAGTAGTATATACCCTGAACATGGACATTCAAGTAGTATGCCCTGAACATGGACATTCAAGTAGTATGCCCTGAACATGGACATTCAAGTGGCATATGCCCTGAACATGGACATTCAAGTAATATGCCATGAACATGGACATTCAAGTAGTATGCCTTGAACATGGACATCCAAGAAATATGCCCTGAACATGGACATTCAAGTAGTATATGTCCCGAACATAAACATTCAAGTAGTATATGACCTGAACATGGACATTCAAGTAGTATATCCTGAACATGGACATTCAAGTAGTATATGCCCTGAACATGGACATTCAAGTAGTATATCCTGAACATGGACATTCAAGTAGTATATGCCCTGAACATGGACATTCAAGTAGTATGCCCTGAACATGGACATTCAAGTAGTATGTTCTGAACATGGACATTCAAGTAGTATGCCCTGATAACGGACAATCAAGCAATATGCTCTGAACATGGACATTCAAGTAGTATATGCCCTGAACATGGACATTCAAGTAGTATGCCCTGAACATGGACATTCAAGTAGTATGTTCTGAACATGGACATTCAAGTAGTATGTTCTGAACATGGTCATTCAAGTAGTATGCCCTGAACATGGACATTCAAGTAGTATGCCCTGAATACGGACAATCAAGCAGTATGCTCTGAACATTGAAGCAGAATGTTTTAAATAACTAAAATAAATTAATTCAATAGTCAAAACTTACCTCAATCCTTTATTCCTCTGTTTGTCTTCTTAATCTTCTTATGTTACTTTTGATATCTCGTCCATTAAAAAAATTGCATTTCAACGATGTGTCATTCCATTTATACTTATCCAACTGCTAATATTAAAGACACTTGTATAGTGTAACTTGTAACCGAAAATATTCTATATACAAATAAACAGTTCACATATCTCAGTTAATTTGCATAAATTTTACAGTACAATCAACATTAATAGCAATCATTCAAAGGCTATCATTATTATCTACTCTTTACTAGTGATGGACTTTAAGTACTGCAAACCCGATATGAAGATATTTGATTCTATTTCTGGATGTAAATAAATGAGGCTATCATCCACAACCTCCTCCCATCCACCCCCACAACTCCACCGCACACACAATGAATGTTTCATATACTAGATGATTGAAGTTCTAGGTCCCCATCAGGGTTTCTCCCTGAGAAATGTTTGAAGACTACTTTGGAAATTCTGCAATATGATCTAAAAGGTGCCAGAAAAATTGCTAGACCCTTCAAAGGGAGGTAACTCATTCTAAAATAATTAAACATATAGAGTACAATTATCCTTCCTTCAAAGAAAATGAAGACATAACATGCAATATGCAAAAATTACTTATTTTCAATAAATTCCGATCAAGAAAATGTAAGCTACCCTAACAATTTAAAGTATACAACAGATCAGTAGTAAATAATGTGTCTCTATATAAAGCAAATCGTCCCCAATGTTTCTTTACATTTGTTTACCAAGTCGCGACATCTGTCTATAAAATGAAAGGTGGAGTGCTACCTGACATAGGGCCATATATCAGGCCTTTAAGGATACCTACGAAGGAAGTGTACAGTATAAAAAGTAATTTGTAACATAAGTACCAGTTTATTGCTTTATTAGTTTTTGGAAACAAAGGGTCATTACCCCGATACTACCAAATGATTGCCTCTTTATTGGCTATGATGTATAACTACTCTTATTGGCTATGATGATTTAGGATGTATAACAACTAGTTCACTACATAACTGTCATCATACAATCGCAGGAATTTTGTGTTGTGTCCAAAAATGAGAGCAAAACATACATAATTTCTATATATTCAGACAACAACAATATGTTGTTAATAAATTAACTTCAACAATCTAATTGAGAAATGAAGAAACAAATGACCCATTACAAGGACACTATTTAACAGATAATGTATGGTGCTGAGGTCCATATGCAAGTTTATGGACTGCCCAGTCGTTTTTTTCACACGTCCGTTAATATAGCTATCGGACCGGGTGCCCGGTCAATATGCAAGTTTATGGACCGGATGATGTCACATTATACACAGACCTAATAACAGATAGATTGGACACCAAGAAAAGTATCTAAATTTCACGTGACACAGTTCGAAAACTTCTCAAAATATTTCCCAATTTTAAACACACATATCATGAAGAGTTTTATAGATGCAAGTTTCATTCATGCCAAATACCATCACAAATTTAATTTTCTTTCCAATAATAGTTTTACGTTTTTCCTTACATTCAGAGCAAAAAAAGAGTTTGAAGGAAACTTTGACTATGTCAAAACCTTTATTTTTAAGAGAAAAGCGAAAAATGATGACATTTTTAACTTTGAACATCTTTTTATACAATTTCTAATTTTGAAAATAAACATCAATTATTTTAATCCTATTTTGCTATTAACTATGAATCTTTTGAATGTATTCTCATCAAAAATCAGTGAATACTTGAGAGAGAAGATAGAAGGAAAAGTTAAGGTGCCACGTGATATTTTGGTTACTTCATTCGTTGAGATAGGAAGTTTCCTATCTGTTTATTAATATGTCTGTGCATTAAACAAAGAGTGGAATATGCAAATGAGGTGTAATATATCCAAATATGAACATGGCAAGAGATGGTTCAGATAATATCAGGGATTTTTCTGCATTTTTGAAAGTGGGGCCAGGGGTCTTTTGAATTGGGAAAAATGCGCGTGAAATCTACAAATTGGGAAAAACAATAATCCTACTATATTACATGTACATAGTAAGGCACTAAAAATGTTTGGAATAATTTCAAAATCAAGCTCTTATAAAAGTATGCAGCACATACACTGTCAAATAGGGCTACTACATTCAATATAAGAAATATTTTTTTCTTTTTTTTAAATTTTATTTTGGTGAAATATTGTGCTTTTTTTTTGGGGGGGGGGGGGGGAGGGGGGGGGGGGGAATATGAGGATATTTTGGATTGGGATGGGGCCGAATTTCGGCCCAAATTGGGCCTAGAAAAATCCCTGTATATGCTGACAAGCTGTCCAGGTCCACTAAAATAATAATATTGCTGTTAATGTCACGTAATAACCAGGGTGACATTCCCACAATGCCATGTATAATAACCAGGGTGACATTTCTGACAATGTCATGTATAATAACCAGGGTGACATTTCTGACAATGTCATGTATAATAACCTGGAGGACATGTATGATGATGTCATGTGTAATAACCAGGATGACATGTATGACAATGTCATGTATAATAACCAGGAGGACATCTATGACAATGTCATGTGCAATAACCAGGATGACATGTATGACAATGTCATGTATAATAACCAGGAGGACATGTATGACAATGTCATGTGTAATAACCAGGATGACATGTATGACAATGTCATGTATAATAACCAGGAGGACATGTATGACAATGTCATGTGTAATAACCAGGATGACATGTATGACAATGTCATGTATAATAACCAGGAGGACAAGTATGACAATGCCATGTATAATAATCATGGTGACATTTCTGACAATGTCCTGTGTAATAACCAGGATGACATGTATGACAATGTCATGTAAAACAACCAGGATGACATGTATGACAGTCATGTGTATAAACCAGGAGGACCTTTCTGACAATGTCATGTATAATAACCAGGATGACATTTCTGACAATGTCATGTGTAATAACCAGGATGACATGTATGACAATGTCATGTATAATAACCAGGATGACATTTCTGACAATGTCATGTATAATAACCAGGGTGACATTTCTGACAATGTCATGTATAATAACCAGAATGACATGTATGACAATGTCATGTATAATAACAGGGTGACATTTCTCACAATGTCATGTATAATAATCAGGGTGACATTTCTGACAATGTCATGTATAATAATCATGGTGACATTTCTCACAATGTCATAATATAATAACCAGTGACATTTCCGACAAAGTCATGTATAATAATATTTCTGATAATGTCATGTATACTATCCAGGGTGACATTTCTGACAACGTCATATAATAACCAGGGTGACATTTCCGATAATGTCATGTAATAACCAGAGTGACTTTTCTGATAATGTCATTTATAATAATATTTCTGATAATGTCATGTATATTATCCAGGGCTAACATTTCTGACAATGGCATGTAATAACTAGGGTGACATTTCTGATAATGTCATTCAATAACCATGGTGACATTTCTGATAACATCATGCCTAATATCAAGGTGACATTTCTGATAGTTTCATGCATAGAAACCAGGGTGACATTTTCGATAATGTCATGCAATAACCAGGGTGATATTTCTGATAATGTCATGCATAATATCAAGGTGACATTTCTGATAATGGCATGTATAATAACCAGGGTGACATATCTGACAATGTCATATAATAACCAGGGTGACATTCTGATTATTATCTATTATCTATTATTTCTGATAATATCAAGGGCGATGTTTCTGTTAATGTCATGTTTAAAAACCAGGGCTGACATTTCTGACAATGTCATGTAATAACCAGGATGACATTTCTCATAATGTCATGCATAATATCCAGGTAGTCAACATTTCTACATGTGCCATGGTAAGTTTGAATACAGTCCATTATGCTACAATTTAAAAGACACATGACAATCTTATTTGTTTTTTAAGCTGACAGCATTCCTTTATTTTTTTCTACATGTACATACATGTATGTATAACTTGCATTTGTTTCAATCACTAATATTAATTATAATAAAGTTTAAAGCAAATTACTTTTGCATATTACTAACTGGTGATTAACCAAAATGATACTGGATTAATATAGCGGGATGCTAACTTTAATGCTTCATAAATACTTCAAGATTGCCTTGTGTTCCTTTAATGAAATGACTTACCTTAGTCTACATGACCATGATATTTTCTTTTTTTTTCTCCATGGAACTGTCCACAAATCACTAATGTTCAAACTTCCCTTGTTTCAGCTATCCTGTTCCGTTCTACATCTTCTGCTTTTATATGCACACTTGTAGATCCTAGATATTGGTTTGTGAGGGAAAAAAAAGTACAGTTACAAAATGTTCTGTTCTCTTGCACTATCTAATCCACCTCAGCTGGTGTTTAATGGCTGTAGACATTACTAGGACACCATGTGTAAACTGTCTATCAACAGGCCTGTAGCACAGCTTGCACAACTTCTGAGAAGAAGAAAAAACACTGGCTTGTAAGGTTCAGGTAAGAATGTTATGTTTGCATGCCAACTTGGTCACTCATCATTCCTGAATATTCTCACATAAAAGTTTCAGACTGCACTGGAATGAATAGCTGCACAAATTGTACGTTTGACTGATTATGTGTCATATTTGAAATTGGACAAAAACCCAAGTTGCTCTGAATGACCAGGTCTCTACAGTAGAACAAACTGGTAATTAGCAGACCCACTGTAATACTGACAATATCAGACAAATATGTTGATTGTCAAAACCAATCTTTGCAATATGTTGGTTGGATGGTGGTGTATATGTTATTACACTATAACAAACATACCCTATAACAAACATATCCTATAATTATCATATTCTTTAACAAACATATCCTACAGCAAACATATCCTAAAACAAACATATCCTATAAACAAGAGGTCAATGACCTTGAAGCTCTACTGATTGATTTTGATTTCAGGAAGTAGTCGCTACAGACTTGTTTTTTGAAAATCTATTTTTAACCGTGGCGGCCATCTTGAATTTCCGGCCGACCTGAAATTTTGCTAGGATCAATTAGACATTAAGAGCAACATTCCTGTGAAGTTTCATGAAAATCCGTCAAGTAGTTTCAGAGGAGTAGTCGCTACAAGTTTTCATTATATAACTCTATGTAAACAAAGATGGCCGCTGGTAGCCATGTTTAACGTCAAATCAAAACGATTTTCGACAAGGACCATCATCATGTCATATTGATCATTTCAGAAAAAGTCCCATATCAATATCTCTTATAGTTTTGAAGAAGTAGTCGCTACAAACTTATTTATTTTAAATCTATTTTTAGCTGTGGCGGCCATCTTGAATTTCCGGCCGACCTGAAATTTTTCTAGGATCAACTAGACATCAAGAGCAACATTTCTGTAAAGTTTCATGAACATCCGTCACGTAGTTTCAGAGGAGTAGTCGCTATAAGTTTTACTATATAACTCTATGTAACCAAAGATGGCCACTGGCAGCCATGTTTAACGTCGAATCAAAATAATTTTCCACAAGGATCAACATCATGTCATGCTGATCATTTTAGAAAAAGTCCCATATCAATATCACTTATAGTTTTCAAGAAGTAGTCGCTACAAACTTATTTTTTAAAAATATATTTTTAGCTGTGACGGCCATCTTGAATTTCTGGCAGATCTGAAATTTTGCTAGGATCAATTAGACATCAAGAGCAACATTCCTGTAAAGTTTCATGACAATCCGTCAAGTAGTTTCAGAGGAGTAGTTGCTACAAGTTTTTACTATATAACTCTATGTAAACAAAGATGGCCGCTGGCAGCCATGTTTAACATTGAATCAAAATGATTTTTGACAAGGATCAACATCATGTCATGCTGATCATTTTAGAAAAAGTCCCATATCAATATCTCTTATAGTTTTCAAGAAGTAGTCGCTACAAAATTGTATTTTAAAACTCTATTTTTAGCTTTGGTGGCCATCTTGGATTTCACATCAACATGAATTTTTGCTAGGATCAACTAGACTTCATGGGCAACATTTCTGTAAAGTTTTATGAATATCCATCCAGTAGTTTCAGAGGAGTAGTCGCTACAAATAAAAGTTAACGGACGGACAGACGGACGGACAGACAGACGGACGACGGACGCCGCACCACGGCATAAGCTCTGCTGATCTCTGATCAGTAGAGCTAAAAACATATCCTATAATTAGCATTAGTTTGATAAACATATCCTTTAACAAACTTATTATGTAACAAGCATATTCTAGAACAATGAATGAGTGGTGTTTTATGGCACGTCGACACATAAATAGGTCATATTGTGCGCATTCTATAACAAACTTATAACAAACTTATCATATTACAACAAGAAAATCGGTAGAACCGATGGATGCTCACGAAATGTATCCTCAACTTATCATATAGCCTTGTATCACCCAGCAGTTTTCAATTTGCAGTTGCATTAGTACTTTATGCTCCAGATCAAAAATCTAAGTATAAAATTACAAAGGGCAATAACTCTAATTTGAATGACGACAGTGTTACGGTTCTTGCACTGTGTACATTCTCTCATTGCCCTCTATTACTGTGTGAAGTTTCATTGCAGTACCATCAGTAGTTTTGAAGATATGGTGGGGACAAAAATTCTAAGTGTAACAATTATAAAGGACAATAACTCTAATTTGAATGATGACAGAGTTTACGGTTCTTGCACTCTGCACTTCCTCTCATAGCCCTCTATCATTGTGTGAAGTTTCATTGAGGTCACATCAGTAGTTTTGAAGATATGCTGTGGACAAGAAAGTGTGATGGACACACAGACTCACGGACGCATGGACTGACGGATGGATGGACGGACAAAGCGGCAACTATATTCTCGCCGAATGGAAGAGCATAAAAATACGATATAACAAACTTATCCTTTAACAAACAAATGACTATAACAAACATATACTATAATAAACACACCTTAAAACAAACATACCCTACAACAAACATACCCTATAACAAACATACCATATAACAAACATACCATATAACAAACATATCCCAAACAAACATACCCTATAAAATGCATACCCTTTAACAAACATACCCTATAACAAACATACCATATAACAAACATATCACATAACAAACATACCCTATAACAAACAACATACCATGTAACAAACAACATACCCTATAATAAACATAACAGATAACAATTATATCCTAAAATAAACAAACCCTATAACAAACATGCCCTATAACAAACATACCCTATAACAAACAACATACCATATAACAAAAATAAGTATATAAGTCGAACAGGAAATGCAGCTCAAAAACACGCAAAATGACAAACATGAATAGCAATGTTAATAAGAAATAAAGGCATATGATGTCACAAACACAAAAAGGGTTGACAATAGGGCTACTGCTTTGGAATGGTCAGTGGCAAATAAGGCCGCTGGGGATTTAAACCAGGTTCTATGGTGCACCAAACCTCACACTTGCCCTACTGTCATCCCAATAAAACGGGACAGTGTAAATAAAGAATCCCTGCCATGAACTATTCCCTAACCAACAAGGCAGCATTAACATACCATATAACAAAAATACTGTATAACAAACAACATACCTTGTAACAAACATATCCATATAACAAACATACCCTATAACAAACAACATACCGTGTAACAAACATATCCATATAACAAACAAACTCTATAACAAACAACATACCTTGTAACAAACATATCCATATAACAAACATACCATATAACAAACAACATACCGTGTAACAAACATATCCATATAACAAACAAACTCTATAACAAACAACATACCTTGTAACAAACATACCATATAACAAACATACCATATAACAAACAACATACCTTGTAACAAACATACCATATAACAAACAAACTCTATAACAAACAACATACCTTGTAACAAACATACCATATAACAACTAACTCTATAACAAACCACATACCGTGTAACAAACATACCATATAACAAACATACCATATAACAAACAAACTCTATAACAAACAACATACCTTGTAACAAACATACCATATAACAAACATACCATATAACAAACAAATTCTATAGCAAACAACATACCTTGTAACAAACATACCATATAACAAACAAACTCTATAACAAACAACATACCTTGTAACAAACATACCATATAACAAACATACCATATAACAAACAAACTCTATAACAAACAACATACCTTGTAACAAACATACCATATAACAAACATACAATAAAACAAACAAACTCTATAACAAACAACATACCTTGTAACAAACATACCATATAACAAACATACCATATAACAAACAAACTATATAACAAACAACATACCTTGTAACAAACATACCATATAACAAACAAACTCTATAACAAACAACATACCTTGTAACAAGCATACCCTATAACAAACAACATACCTTGTAACAAACAACATACCTTGTAACAAACATATCCATATAACAAACATACCCTATAACAAACAACATACCATGTAACAAACAACATACCCTATAACAAACATACCAGATAACAATTATATCCTAAAATAAACAAACCCTATATCAAACATGCCCTATAACAAACATACCCTATAACAAACATCATATAACAAACATACTCTATAACAAATATACCATATAACAAACATACTCTATAACAAACAACATACCTTGTAACAAACATACCATATAACAAACATACCATATAACAAACAAATTCTATAGCAAACAACATACCTTGTAACAAACATACCATATAACAAACAAACTCTATAACAAACAACATACCTTGTTACAAACATACCATATAACAAACATACCATATAACAAACAAACTCTATAACAAACAACATACCTTGTAACAAACATACCATATAACAAACATACAATAAAACAAACAAACTCTATAACAAACAACATACCTTGTAACAAACATACCATATAACAAACATACAATAAAACAAACAAACTCTATAACAAACAACATACCTTGTAACAAACATACCATATAACAAACATACCATATAACAAACAAACTATATAACAAACAACATACCTTGTAACAAACATACCATATAACAAACAAACTCTATAACAAACAACATACCTTGTAACAAGCATACCCTATAACAAACAACATACCTTGTAACAAACAACATACCTTGTAACAAACATATCCATATAACAAACATACCCTATAACAAACAACATACCATGTAACAAACAACATACCCTATAACAAACATACCAGATAACAATTATATCCTAAAATAAACAAACCCTATATCAAACATGCCCTATAACAAACATACCCTATAACAAACATCATATAACAAACATACTCTATAACAAATATACCATATAACAAACATACTCTATAACAAACAACATACCTTGTAACAAACATACCATATAACAAACATACCATATAACAAACATACCCTATAACAAACAACATACCTTGTAACAAACATACCATATAACAAACATACCCTATAACAAACAACATACCTTGTAACAAACATACCATATAACAAACATACCCTATAACAAACAACATACCTTGTAACAAACATACCATATAATAAACATATCCTATAGTAAACATACAATATATAACAAACATACCAGATAACAATTATATCCTAAAATAAACAAACCCTATATCAAACATGCCCTATAACAAACATACCCTATAACAAACATCATATAACAAACATACTCTATAACAAATATACCATATAACAAACATACAATATAACACACATATAATATAACAAACATACCATATAACAAACACATCCTATAACAAACATATCCTATAACAAACATCCTATATACAGGGTCCCCTCTGGCTTACTTTGTTTTTTGCACCACCATGTGCGCCAAATGAGGTAAGATGGAAACATTGGAGCCAAATAGCTCAAGTGGCAATATACATTCATAAACTATATAGATAGATAGATAACTTTATTTCCAAATTCCAATAGGCTTAAAAGCCCATGAGGATACAATATACAGTAACATAAAACATGGCAACAGTGCAGGATTTTACAAACAAGAAACTTTTGTTAATCTGAGACAGTCACAGCAAAATGCACGTATACTGGCATGCACGCATGCACTCACTCAATCACTTACGCACTCACGCGCACAACAATTTCTATCATTTGTTAAGTGGACTTAAGCATTGAGAAGGCGTATTACTACATAATATAAATAAATACTGAACCATACATTTCATAACACATTCGGTAAAATAAATTACCTATATTTACTAATTTCCATATAATGTTTCGTTTCGTAATTTAAATGCGAAAGGGGGTACATCAGGATTTTTCTAGAAACAAGTTAAATTATAAAATTGTTCCCGTTGATGATAAAACACTTATATTAATCAAGATATGATGTTAGAACCATTTTGTTAATGTCTAAACTTTGAAAACACCATATAGACAGGACGGAAACGGACGTAAAATGCTGAAATTAACCCTGGTGCGTCACCTAGGATAGCATGTATTACTGTGCAGAATGAATTTCTTCGCAAATAAGGGATAATTTTTAGGCTCATTCATTAGGTTTTGGCCATGTAAAACAGAAAATATTAATATTTGTCAATTTTAAGTCGGACACCTAGACCCCCATGAAAAGTACAAAGCTTGTGAATATATACTTTATTTTGTGAATTTAGTAATTCCAAAAATTTCATCATGTTTGGCCTCTTGTAAAAATATTGTGGAATGTATTGCTTTCTTAAGACAGTATAGGTTTGGCATTCTAACACAAAATGAAATTCATCTTCAAGTTTATTACAAAATAAACATAATCTATCAATAACAGAAATTCTGTTTGGTTTAACCCATCTTCCCGCTTCAATTTGCAACCTATGAGATGACACCCGTAATTTGGTAAGTGCTTGACACATTTTGAAAATATTTATATTATCAAGATATGGTTGAAACTGAAAAGATGCAAAGCTCTTATAAAACACTGCTCTGGTGGAGATATCTAATCGACTATGCCAATTTTGAGCGAAATTGTCATTTAACCGTTGCTTTAATACTGCAAGAAATAAATTACAATTACCAACACTTTGTTGTAACCATACATCATAAAACCCAAGAGAGGACAATAAGTGTTTCAACTGTGAAACCCAGTTTTTTTTGCGAGGATATATTTCACAGTCATTTAACATCATGTTATACACTATTTTTATATATTTACGTTCATGTACGCTCATGATTTTTAACCAATATTTAACAATTATAAAATATCTTCTTGTAATAAATGATGTTCTACCAAATTCCCCATATATAAAATCATTTTGTGTTGTCTTTTTAACACCCAAAATATTTTTGCGGAACTGTAAATGCACTCTTTCAATTGATATAGCTTGTACGAATCCCCATAACTCACTTCCGTAATTTAAAATTGGAGTTATCAATTTATCAAACAAATCTAATTTATGTTTTGGTGATACAAATGTAAATTTATACAAATACCTATTCATTTTAAAAATAGCTTTTTGTGCTTGACCAGCAAGGGTAGTTTCTGCCTCTGATGAAGATCCTCCCGTAGAGAAAACTATACCTAAGTATGTAAACTTGCTAACTATATCTAATGAAACGCCATCATAATTAAAAACTAAATTGTGTGGTAATATTCCACCTTTTCTAAACACCATTACTTTTGTTTTAGTGCAATTCACTTTTAATCTCCATTCTTTACAATAATTAGGTAATATATTAAGTCCATCTTGTAACTCTACTGCAGTATTAGCAAACAAAACTATGTCGTCTGCATATAAAAGCATAAACATCTTAAACATATTAATATCAAGACCTTCAAGACCACTATGAATGAATTCATCTTCTATGTCATTTAAATACATGGAAAACAACAATGGGGATAGACACTCCCCTTGCCTAACTCCAATAACACAATAAAATTCATCGCTCAATTGGTTACAATATTTGACTTTAACACATGAATACATCGATTTAATAATATCAAGAATCTTTCCCCGAATACCGAACTTAGTTAATTTATACCATAGATTATCACGCACAACATAATCAAAGGCTTTAATAAAATCGACAAATGCACAATACAATTTCTTTCCCTGGTTTAAAATATGTGTAATTAAACCCTGTACAACAAATATATTATCCACAGTACTCATGTGCGCTCTAAATCCAGCTTGTGCTTCAATAAGAACACTGTATGTTTCTGCCCACTCAGATAATCTATTGTTCAATATACGTGTAAATAATTTACCCAAACAGCTTAAAGAGGTGCTACCTATATCTTTTTGTCCACCAATTGATATAAACTTTACTTAATTATAAAGAGGACTATAAAAAAGGTAAATGACAATAAGTTCACCCAATGTAATATGCGTTTTGCTGGGGAGAAACAGGATTGAAAAGATCGGATTTTTGAAATTGTATTCGTAATTGTTTTAGACAAGCCGATTGCGGAGATTTTCCGATCTTATTCGTTTACAATCGGAACTACCTCGTCTGATTAGCGAAGAGTTCCGATCGATTCGTTTGTTATCGGAACTGCGCCGAATAGTTTGTAATCGCATTGCGCATGTCCGAGAAAATCGTAAAAACTCGTAGTTCTCTGGCAGGAATAAACGGCTGGGCAGCATTTTATTCAAGATATTGTTTTGATCATAATTAATAATTTACAGAACTGGAATACGAACCATGTTTCTTCTTAGAATACTCATAAAATAGCTTTGTATACATATAAATGCAGTAATATTGAGTATTTAATATTTTACATTAAAAATCGCGTAGATATAGGTAGTGCCTCTTTAATAACGTGATACCTCGGTAATTTTCCACATCATTAATACTGCCCCTTTTGTGTAAAGAAATAACATACCCTTCTGACAAGACCTCTGGAAAATAACCAACCTCAAACACTTTATTAAACAATTTGCAAATAACTGGTGATAAAATAGTTTTACCATGAATGAAAAATTCATTTAATAACATGTCAGGCCCAGAGGACCGATTTGAATTTAGTTGCTTAATTGATTTTTCAATCTCATTCACAGTAAAATATACATTCAACTCTTCAAACATATTAAATTCGTTATTTTCATAACGTTCATTAAAATGTAAAATATCTTCATCTGGAGCATAGAACTCTATATATATACAGATATACTAAATAGAGAATATATAATACATTGAAAAGGAGACAAAGTGAATGAAATAAAACAATATCTTTCATTGTAAAATATTGCAACTTTTAGTAAACACTGTTGCCTGAAATTAACACAGTTGGACATGTGCCAATTTCAAAATTCCTAGTTATGAACAGAACAGAACAGAACTTTATTTACATCTCAGGCATACATATATGCAGTAAGAGGAAATGTAACTAATATATTATAGTGTGTGACCAAAGACAAGAAAATTGTTCATTTAGTACATTTCATTGTTGGTGGAAAAAGATGCTATATTTGTAAACTATGTTCCTACCGATATATTTAGCTTATATATATATATACTCAGCTGCAAAAGAAAGTAGCCACTTTGAAAGTTTTATTATACACCCTATCCTCTTTATCAAGCAACATTCCCTTAATGATTCAACCTCTTGAAAAACAAAGGACAACATGAGATTGGCAATGGAATGATAAAAACTTTGGTACCAAACATGGCATATTCATAATGGAATTTGTCAATTAATTCTAAAAAGACTTTATACAATTAAATCTAAACAAAACTCAGTGGCTACTTTCTTTTGCAGCTGAGTATATATATATGCCACGTACATGGTACAGCATAAGGGATTTAAAAAAGCAAAACAAATAATCTTTATACACGAGGTTTCATGAACTCATATCTAGCAAAGAACAATATATGAAGACTAGTAATGATCTGGCATAATAAACTAGTAAACTTACATACCAAATAAAGGCCGGTATCCTGATTGAGACTTTGTATGTAGAGTGTTTGAAATACTTACCAATTAGTGGCATAAATCAGCGGCGTGTTTCACGTGGAAATTCTTAAACATGTAAGTAGCAAAATTACTTAATTTTAAAAGATTTTCAGATGTCGATAAAGAAGGAATTTAACATCATTATCTGGGTTCGTTTGTCTAATCAGGGAATGAAGGTGTTGCCTATTGTTCGAGAAGTAAGTACATTCTATTAAGTAGTGGTGTTCATTTCCTATTTTATTTGCGTTACATAAGTGACATATTCTTTCGTTTTCCGGTGTTCCATTCCATCTACCAGTTTCTATGGGGAAATTATGATTCGCCGTTCTAAGTTTATAAATTTGGATACATTTTGATATAGGCAGAAGCTTAAAGTACTTTTCAATTTCAAGATTTATTTTAAACAAGTTGTAAAATTTTCCTTTGTTAGATTGGGTCATTTCTGTATATTTTGATCTAGTAGTACTCGTTTAATTGGGTATTTAATATTTTTGGATGTAATGATTCGTTGATTAAGCCATAGGTCAGTTCTTCCAGCTATATTTAAAATTTCTTTAATTTTTAATATCCATTTAAATGCATGCTTATTGTAGATTAGAAGTATATTGTATATTTGTTTCGAGTATTTTTCTATTGAAAAGCCCCTTGTTTAAATTTTGCTGTTTGGTGACTTAAAAAAACACAACATATAGATATAAATACTGTTTGCCAAATGCTAAAAGTTAGAGCCATTTTGATAATTTCTTCTCATTTGACTGCATTGGCGATGCCCTGAGCAGACCCTGATATAACAAACATGCCTTATAACAAACACACCATATAACAAAACAAGAGGCCCAAGAGGGCCTGTGGAACGCTCTACTGGCTAAAGATAAAGTTTATGCACAAGGGGCCATAACTCTTTCAAATATCGTTCAACCAGAACATGGTGATGATATAGGCAACTAGGCTTGGTACTGATTGTCCCTGACAAGTTTCAGCCAGAGGTTCAGGAGAACTAGTCTGTACCATAGTTAGTGTATTAAACCTTTTAAGGGGCCATAACTCTGCCAAAATTCATTCAACCAGAACACGGCAATGATAGGTGCAACTAGGCTTGGTACTGATCATCCCCATCAAGATACGTTGAAATCCAGCAAGGAGTCCAGAACAGACTAATCTGGACGTTTCTCTATTAAAACCTTTAAAGGGCCATAACTCTGACAAAAATCATTCAACCCGAATATGGTGATGATATGCACAACTAGGCTTGATACTGATCATTCTTGTCAAGTTTCGTTAAAATCCAGCCAGGGGTTCAGGAAAACTAGCCCGGAAAATGTTTGTGTATCAAAAACCTTTAAAGGGCCATAACTCCACCAAAAATCTGTTAACCGGAATGCGAAGATGATAAGCACAACTAAGCTTGGTGCTGATCATCCCTGTAAAGTTTTGTTGAAATGTGGGGAGACGTTCAGGAGAATAGTCCAGACAAAGTTTGTGTATTAAAACCTTTAAAGGGCCATAACTCTGCCAAAAATCATTCAACCGGAACACGGCAAAGATTTGCACAACTAGACCTGGAACTGATCATCCCTAAAAAGTTTTGTTTAAATCCGGACAGGGGTTCAGGAAAACTAGTCAGGACAAAGTTTGTTTATTAAAACCTTTAAAGGGACATAACTCCGCCAAAATCATTCAACTGGAACACAGTGACGATATGTACAACTAGGCTTTGGACTGATCATCCCTGAAAAATTTCAATGAAATTTGACCAAATGAAGGCCCTTTCTTCTTAATGAGGCCAAAATATAGCATATTTCAGAAAATGAAATCAAGGGCCATAACTCCGGTGTAAATTGTCCAATCTGGCTGGTTTTCAAACTTGTTGGAGCTTTCATTGATAGTAACAATCTGGTAAAGTTTGATAAAGATCTGACGAAAAATGAAGGTACTATCGTCTTAACGAGGCAAAATATAGCATTTTTAACTAAATCAAGGGCCATAACTACGCTGTTGCTGGTCCGATCTGGCTGGTTTTTGAACTTACAAGCTTTCATTGATATTAACAATCTGGTAATTTTTGGAAAAGATCGGATGACAAATGAAGACCCTATCTTCTCAACGAGGCAAAATATAGCCTTTTTTAACTAAATCAAGGGCCATAACTCCACTGTTACTAGTCCGATCTGACTGGTCTTCGAACTTATCCGAGCTTTCATTGATATTAACAAGATGGTAAAGTTGGTAAAGATCGGATGAACAATGAAGCCCCTATCGTCTTAACGAGGCAAAATATAGCATTTTGAACTAAATCAAGGGCCATAACTCTGCTGTTACTGGTCCAATATGAATGGTTTACAATCTCTTTCGAGCTTTCATTGATATTAACAATCTGATAAAATCTGGCAAATATCGGATGAACAATGAAGCCCCTATCGTCTTTTTAATTAAATCAAGGGCCATAACTCCGCGCTGTTACTGGTCCGATATGGCTGGTTTTCGAACTTGTTCGAGCTTTCAATGACATTAACAATGTGGTAAAGTTTGGTAAAGATAGGATGAAAAATGAAGGCCCTATTGTCTTAACGAGGCAAAATATAGCATTTTGAACTAAATCAAGGGCCATAACTCCGCCGATACTGGTCCGATCTGGATGGTTTTCGAACTTGTCCGAGCTTTCATTGATAGTAACAGTCTGGTAAAGTTTGGTAAAGATCGAGTGAAAGATAAAGGCCCTATCGCTTAACGAGGCAACATTTAACATTTTTAACTAAATCAAGGGCCATAACTCCGCAGATACTGGTCCAATCTGGCTTGTTTTCGAACTTGTCCGAGCTTTCATTGATATTAACAATCTGATAAAGTTTGGTAAAGATCGGATGAACAATGAAGCCCCTATCGTCTTAACGAGGCAACATATAGCATTTTTAACTAAATCAAGGGCAATAACTCTGCTGTTAATAGTCCGATCTAGCTGGTTTTCGAACTTGTCCGAGCTTTTATTGATATTAACAATCTCTGTGCAAGTTTGGTAAAGATCAAATAATAAATGAAGGTGCTAGAGTGTTCACAAGGTTTAATATGGCATTTTTCAGCAAAACAAGGGCCATAACTCCATTGAAATTATTACGATCTTGCCGGTTTTCGAACTTGTTTGAGCTTTCATTAATATAAAGACACTGGCAAAGTTAAGTAAAGATCCGATTAATATTGAAGGCCCTAGAGTGTTCACAAGGCGGAAAATAGCATTTTCCAGAAAACAACAAGGGCCATAACTCCGCTGTTACTGATCCGATTTAGCTGGTTTTCGAACTTGTTTGAGCTTTCATTGATATTAACAATCTGTGCAAGTTTGGTAAAGATCAAATAATAAATAAAGGTGCTAGAGTGTTCACAAGGCAGAAAATGGCATTTTTCAGAAAAAACAAGGGCCATAACTCTAGTGTTACTGAACCAATTCAGCTGATTTTCGAACTTGTCCAAGCTATAATTAGTATTAACAATATGTGCAAGTTTGGTAACGATCAAATAATAAATGAAGGTGCTAGAGCGTTCACAAGGCAGAAAATAGCAATTTTCAGAAAAAACAAGGGCCATAACTCCGGTGTTATTGATCTGATTTGGCTGGTTTTCGAACTTGTCCAAGCTTTCATTGATATTAACAATCTGTGCAAGTTTGGTAAAGATCAAATAATAAATGAAGGTGCTAGAGTGCTCACAAGTCTTAATATGGCATTTTTCAGCAAAACAAGGGCCATAACTCCGGTGAAATTATTCCAATCTGGCTGGTTTTCGAACTTGTTCGAGCTTTCATTGATATTAACAACCTGTTAAAGTTTGGTAAAGATCGGATGAAAAATAAAGGCCCGAGAGTTGTCACAAGACAAAAGTTAACAACGGACGACGGACGACGGACGGACGACGGACAACTCGCCATCCCATAAGCTCTGCTGGCCTTCGGCCGGTAGAGCTAATTACCCTATATTAAACATACCTTATATCAAACACACCTTATAACAAACATACCATATACCACAAATAAATCCAATAACAAACATATCCTATAGTATATATACCATACAACAAATATACCATATAACAATCCAATCCAATAACAAACATATCCTATAGTATATATACCCTATAACAAATATACCATATAACACAATCCAATCCAATAACAAACATATCCTATAGTATATATACCTTATAACAAATATACCATATAACAATCCAATCCAATAACAAACATATCCTATAGTATATATACCCTATAACAAATATACCATATAACAATCCAATCCAATAACAAACATATCCTATAGTATATATACCCTATAACAAATATACCATATAACAATCCAATCCAATAACAAACATATCCTATAGTATATATACCCTATAACAAATGTACCATATAACAATCCAATCCAATAACAAACATATCCTATAGTATATATACCCTATAACAAATGTACCATATAACAATCCAATCCAATAACAAACATATCCTATAGTATATATACCCTATAACAAATATACCATATAACAATCCAATCCAATAACAAACATATTCTATAGTATATATACCCTATAACAAATATACCATATAACAATCCAATCCAATAACAAACATATCCTATAGTATATATACCCTATAACAAATAAATCATATAACAATCAAATCCAATAACAAACATATCCTATAGTATATATACCCTATAACAAATATACCCTATAACAATCAAATCCAATAACAAACATATCCTATAGTGTATATATACCCTATAACAAATATACCATATAACAATCAAATCCAATAACAAACATATCCTATAGTATATATACCCTATAACAAATATACTTTATAACAAGCGTAACATTTAATACCTATACAAACAAGA
Organism: Cyrtodaria siliqua; assembly: GCA_037043455.1. Lineage (NCBI taxonomy): Eukaryota > Metazoa > Mollusca > Bivalvia > Adapedonta > Hiatellidae > Cyrtodaria > Cyrtodaria siliqua. Next base: position 25,300 of record JAWPHD010014523.1, read on the forward strand.
GGTCAATGACCTTGAAGCTCTACTGATTGATTTTGATTTCAGGAAGTAGTCGCTACAGACTTGTTTTTTGAAAAATTATTTTTAGCCGTGGCAGCCATCTTGAATTTCCGGCAGACCTGAAATTTTGCTAGGATCAATTAGACATCAAGAGCAACATTCCTGTGAAGTTTCATGAAAATCCGTCAAGTAGTTTCAGAGGAGTAGTCGCTACAAGTTTTCATCATATAACTCTATGTAAACAAAGATGGCCACTGGCAGCCATGTTTAACGTCAAATCAAAATAATGGTTGACTCTGATAAGCATCATGTCATGCTGATCATTTTACAAAAAGTCCCATATCAATATCACTTATAGTTTTCAAGACGTAGTCCCTTCAAACTTCTTTTTTAAAAATCTATTTTCAGCTATGGTGGCCATCTTGAATTTCTTGCAGACCTGAAACTTTGCTAGGATCAATTAGACATTAAGAGCAACATTCCTGTAAAGTTTCATGAAAACCCGCCATGTAGTTTCAAAGGAGTAGTCGCTACAAGTTTTTACTATATAACTCTATGTAAACAAAGATGGCTGCTGGCAGCCATGTTTAACGTTGAATCAAAACAACTTTTGACAAGGACCAACATCATATCATGCTGATCATTTTAGAAAAAGTCCCATATCAATATCACTTATAGTTTTCAAGAAGTAGTCGCTACAAACTTGTATTTTGAAAAATTATTTTTAGCCGTGGCGGCCATCTTGAATTTCCGGCCGACCTGAAATTATGCTAGGATCAATTAGACATCAAGAGAATCATTCCTGTTAAGTTTCATGAAAATCCGCCAAGTAGTTTCAAAGGAGTAGTCGCTACAAGTTTTTACTATATAACTCTATGTAAACAAAGATGGCCGCTGGCAGCCATGTTTAACGTTGAATCAAAACAATTTTTGACAAGGACCAACATCATATCATGCTGATCTTTTTAGAAAAAGTCCCATATCAATATCACTTATAGTTTTCAAGAAGTAGTCGCTACAAACTTCTTTTTTAAAAATCTATTTTTAGCTGTGGCGGCCATCTTGAATTTCTGGCCGACCTGAAATTGTGCTAGGATCAATAAGGCATTAAGAGCAACATTCCTGTAAAGTTTCATGAAAATCCGCCAAGTAGTTTCAAAGGAGTAGTCGCTACAAGTTTTTACTATATAACTTTATGTAAACAAAGATGGCCGCTGGCAGCCATGTTTAACGTTGAATCAAAACAATTTTTGACAAGGACCAACATCATATCATGCTGATCATTTCAGAAAAAGTCCCATATCAATATCACTAATAGTTTTCAAGTTGTAGTCGCTACAAACTTGAATTTTGAAAAATTATTTTAAGCCTGGGCGGCCATCTTGAATTTCCGGCCGACCTGAAATTTTGCTAGGATCAATTAGACATCAAGAGCAACATTCCTGTGAAGTTTCATGAAAATCCGTCAAGTAGTTTCAGAGGAGTAGTCGCTACAAGTTTTCATTATATAACTCTATGTAAACAAAGATGGCCGCTGGCAGCCATGTTTAACGTCGAATCAAAACGATTTTCGACAAGGACCAACATCATGTCATGCTGATCATTTTAGAAAAAGTCCCATATCAATATCACTCATAGTTTTCAAGTAGAAGTCGCTACAAACTTGTTTTTTAAAAACCTATTTTTAGATCTGGCGGCCATCTTGGATTTGACATCAACATGAATTTTTGCTAGGATCAACTAGACTTCATGGGCAACATTTCTGTAAAGTTTCATAAAAATCCATTCAGTAGTTTCAGAGGAGTAGTCGCTACAAAAAAAAGTTTACGGACAGACAGACGGACAGACGGACAGACAGACGGACGGACGACGGACGCCGCACCACGGCATAAGCTCTGCTGATCTCTGATCAGTAGAGCTAAAAACAAACCCTATAACAAAACATGACATAATACAAAGATACCCTATAACAAACATCTCCTATAATAAATTTAAGAGTCATCCTAGAACAACATATATTCAACATATCCTATAACAACAAACATACCCTATAACAAACATACCATTTAACACATATATAAGTTATAACAAACAAATCCTATAACAAAAAAAACATACCTTATAGTAATATCTTAATATAACAAATATACCTTATAACAAACATACACAACTATATAACAAACAAACTCTATAGCATACCATAATACAAACATACCTTAAAACAAGTTCACCCTATAATAAACTCATCCTAGAATGTTATCCTATAACCAACATATCCTATAATAACAAACATAACTTTGACTGAAATATTGCATCATTTACCCATTACAATTTGTATTTTATGTTCACATCCTCGATCCACACTTCAGTTTAAATTCTCACCAATATTGCATATCAGATGATAAATTCTAAATTACAGTGTGTGTCTTTCACAACAACTTCTGGATTGTGAAATTCATTTGAAGTAATAGATATATGCAACATTTCATAGATTAAAATCTCATTATTTAATTCCAAGTTGACAAAAACTGGTACTGTCAGCAGGCAGCAGAGCTTGCCAATAAACCGCAATTACACTGCATTAACTACACATTTCATCCCGATTAACATCAGCTGTATTTCAATAGTTAATTTGTGGGGAAATGCATAAAACTATAAGTCTAAGATTACAATGATCAAAGAAACTAAATATACTCGATAAAAAAAGTTTTGGACCAGGGTATGTAAAGTCATATAAAAATAAAACTAGTTAACAGAATTTGAGTATCTTTTTTTAGTAACCAAGACCTACCCTACCGGTTAATTTGGTACCAGAAACATTAAATTCCAAACAAGATTTGATTTTAAAAAAATATCGCGAACACGCAAAGGGTCTGTAAAAAATGTTACAAAGTCCATACAAAGTAACAGTTACGGACACATTCGAGTAAGCAATAAAAAAATTATTATTTTTTCGCAAACTTTCATTGTAAACGATAATTATTGTTGATTGTTGATCTATTTTGAATTATCAACTGAGATAATAAGGGTTATGATCGAATGTCATCGTACAGCGATCATTGTACGGGTTCAAACACTGCAGGGCTGTCTTTCTACCATGGGGGAATGGGTCCAGGTCCCTCAGAGGGGGGAATTTTCGCGTCAATTTCATTAAAAGGGGGAATTTTGCATGAAAGTTCAAACATCCATAACACATTACGATATCATCAATATAAAATGAAATCATGCTGATTAAATAGATATATAACACTAAATAGACAAATAAAGCAAGGACTTAAGCATACAATAACACAATTTTATTGTTGTTTATGCCAACCAATATACATTTAACAATAAATGGGTTCAAAACAGACTTGAAAAATATGTATGTTGACTAGCTGTAAGAGTTAGACTATGTTCAAAAAGTACCAATGACAGTTATGTCATTTACTTTGTTCTACTTTCTTCAAAACACTTAGTTCTCTTAAAATTCTAGCCTTCTGTTTTTCAGCTTATTTTTTTATTTTTTATTTTTTTTTTTATTTATTTATTTATTTTTTTTTCTCTGGGGGGAATTTTGACACTGAGGTGGGGGAAAAAAGATACTTTTCAGGTGGGGGACTGGGGCCGAATAACGGCCCCAAAAACAGCCAAAAGACAGCCCTGCACTGCCATGGTCCAAACCTTTTTTACAGAGTATATAAACCACAATGCAATAAACAACCATAATCCAGCTTTTATCAGCTTCCATCACACAGGAGTATAGTTTTGTGTTTGTTGTTAATTACACAATATATATGTGTTTGTGTCTGTTAATAACTACAAAAAATATGTTCCTGCAGGTAATAAACTATAAAAAATAATGAAGTATGTGTTGGTGCCTTTTATGAGCTGTAAAGTACATGTGTAGGTGCTAACATATATGTTTATGCCTGTTATCAACTACACAATATATGCGTTTGTTTCTGTTATTCAATACAAAACATATGTGTTTGTGCCTGTGATTATTAAACTACAAAATGTGTTGGTGCCTGTCATTCAATACAAAACAATGATGTGTTTGTGGCTGTTATTAACTACAAAACATTTGTTGGTGTCTGTTATTTAATACAAAATATGTGTTTGTGGCAGTTATTAACTACAAAACATGCGTTGGTGCCTGTTATTAAATATAAAACATGTGTTGGTGTCTGTTATTCGTTTGATCCCAGCAATTATAGACCAATCACATTGTTAAGTTGCTTCGGAAAACTATTTACAACAATTATAAATATATGTCTACAGACGTTTTTAGATACGCATGATGTAATAAATGAACATAAAGCAGGATTTAGGAAAGATTTTTCTACAACCGATAATATGTTTATTTTACACAGCCTTATACAAATATTAAATAACAATAAAAAGAAACTATTTTGTGCATAAATTATAGATTTGAAACAAGCCTTCGACAAAGTATGGAGAGCAGCGTTATGGTATAAACTATCAAGGCACGAAATAACAGGAAAATGTTTTGACTTAATTAAAAGTATGTATTGTAATATAAAATCATGTGTAACTGTAAACGGAACACATTCCGATTATTTCCCATCTAATATAGGAGTTCGGCAAGGTGAAAATCTTTCGCCAATTTTGTTTTCACTATATCTAAACGATCTACACGATTTTCTGTGCAATAGTGATATTGTCGATGGTACATACTGCCAACCTCATGCACTTGATCAAGTGTACATGTTTTTTAAACTGTTTGTTTTATTATATGCTGATGATACAGTTATTCTGTGTGAAAGTGAGAAAGATTTACAGAATGCATTGAATGTTTATAAATTGTATTGTGATGAATGGAAACTTACAGTAAACATAGATAAACCTAAAGTGCTGGTTTTCTCAAAAGGTAGACAATCTAATTATAAGTTTACGTTTAATGGTGATCCAATTGATATTGTAACAGAATATAAGTATCTAGGTATATATTTTAGTAGAAGTGGTTCTTTTTATCTGGCAAAGAAACATATTGCTAATCAGGCTACCAGAGCTCTATACAATCTACTCAAGAAAGCTAGACATTTGTCATTACCAATAGACTTGCAAATAGATTTAATCGATAAAACAATTAAACCCATTCTTTTATATGGCAGCGAAATTTGGGGGTATGGAAATCTTGATGTAATTGACAGGGTACAATTGAAGTTTCTAAGCAGGGTTCGACACTAACGCTAGTCCGCTAGTCCTGTGCCCACCTGTTTTTCAGGAGGACTACCTAAAGTGAAAGTTGGCTAGTCCGTCTGACTAGTAATTTTTCGAGCCCCATTATAGATATTACGGCCGTAAAATACACATTCCTAATATAGGGCCGGGGTCACTCGATTAGGCGAAGTCGCTTAATTTGGCTGACTTCGCTTTTCTATCCATGTGGGGCGAAATTTGAGTCGCCGTCATTTTCCGGTGATTTTCGGCAATTTCAAATGTGATTAACCTCATAATTAACAAAACCCTCTAAATTACAGGATCAGCTCGTGTTTCACAAGTACCTTATTTAACCCCATTACCATTAAATAACAACCCGACTCTTATCTAATCAGGGCAATAGCCTAGTTATCGATCATTATCGGTGTGCCTGAGGCGAGATGTGAATATAACCGACATGTTTGCTCGTTAGACGATCACGTGATTAGATCATGTGGGGATCATGTGCGCATTCTATTTAAGTAAACCAATCAAAGCCGTCGTATTTTTCAGTTTGGTGAATAATTAAAAATCGTACTACAAACTACTACGCAAGGGCAGGGTTATGATTAGACGAGATACTTTGAAAATGATTTCTCCAGCGATAAATAAATTTTAAAGGTGGTTATAATTGTATGATTGACATCGGCACAGAGAGTTGTAAAGAATCTTTGCGGCGGTCATCAATAAGCAAAAGCGCAAACTTCTATTGTGTGTTTTATCGACGGTTAATTAGGAAATAAAGAGATGTGTTTGGTATAAAGCGAGTTTGTTTGTGATTGCTTTATAGATGAGAGAAATCAACGGAAATGTATTGAATCCTACGATTAGTCATAGCCATCAATAATGGATTAGCAGGGAGTAAGTATATAGGGAGGAGAAACGGATCGTTTTGCCGTTTTATGTTGTCGCGCGTGTGTTTCACTACTGCGTGAAAATGACTACTTCCGGTTGTTTCGCGCGTGTGTTTAAAAACAGCAAATTTTATAAATTTTCACATTTACAAACTCAATAAAGGTGCGAAATGTAAACATAAGTATTATTTATTCACACTGTGTCCTCTGATACAGAGCGTGTATTTGTTTGCATGTATAAAAGCACATTACCAGACGGTTCCGTTAAAATTAAAAATGGTATGGAGCTATTGCAAACGAGATACAAAGTATGGGTTATATTAGGCATTAATAATAACAAAAAGTGAATAGTAGACATATTTATCTTTGTCAAGTAAGTAATTTCGTGATGTTGACTATAACAGAAAGCCGTAAAAAAGAGGCTGTAAAAACTGCCTAATTTGCGATGTTGGCTGAAATTTTAACTTTTCAAATTTAACGCGCTTATGATCGATTTACCTGTATCGATAAAATAGTAAATGGCGGCGTTCAAGCGCGACAGCATAAATCGATAAACTAGAGCGTTTATGAACCCGTTACTCCTCCCTGTATACTTACTCCCTGGGATTAGGTAATGATTTTGTGTTTTGTTACTCAATGCGGGTATGACTGAAAAATAAGTTTGGGGTAATTGTCGAATAATTAGTATTTTTCAATAAAAATGAAACGAAGACCGGAATAATATTGCATTCGATCAACATTTGTCAAGTTGGTTAGGGTTGAAAATGCATATAAATCTGATGAAAGTCTGCCTGGGGAGAAACCGAAAAAAAATAAATAAGTTTTACGATTTCAGTTTGTATCTTCAAGACGAAAAGGGTTTTTGGCACTGTTCACTTTGAAGTTTGTCTCCTGTTATACACCCGTTTTTTTTGCTGCTAAATACACCGTTTTTGGGAAGGACCATCTAGTTCTCAGGAGGACTATTAGATTTTTAAAGTCACTAGTCCTGCGGACTACCCGTTTAAAAAGTTAGTGTCGAACCCTGCTATTAAAAAGTATATTTTGAATCTAAAGAAATCTACTACAAATTATATGTTATACGGGGAAACAGGGGTATTTCCAGTATCAGTAGATATTCAAACTAGAGTAATTTCGTTTTGGGCTAAAATTAACGATCCAGAAAGAGCTAAACTTTCAAACTTAATTTATGAAATACTACGCAGTCATTTCAAATATAGCTCATCAACTATTGCAAAAAGAAACTTTCAGTGGCTAAACCAGATCAGAGACATACTGATAAAATGTGGCCTAAGTGGAGTATGGGATTCGCAGACCTTTCCCAACACTAAATGGTTAAAGTGTTCAGTAAATCAAAAACTCAAAGATTTATTCTTAAATGAGTGGTATTCTAAAGTAATGAATTCGAGCAACAGCACCTCATATCGTTTATTTAAACATAAGTTTTGCTTTGAAAACTATCTTACCAATGCATCATATTGTTCGTTAAAATATATAACCAAATTCAGAACAAGAAATCACAGGTTACCAGTTGAAACTGGCAATTGGAATAAAACTCTGTATAATCGTAGAATATGCCAGCTTTGCAAAACGGATATAGGAGACGAGTTCCATTATCTGTTTGTATGCCGCGAATTCAAAACTCAACGTAGTAAATATATCAGTACAGACTATTTTAAAAGACCTAATGTATACAAATTTGATAAATTAATAAACACCAAAAATAATGCCGAGTTTAGAAAATTGTGTGAATTTATTAAAAACATCATGCAAAGAGTCAAATAGATAATATTCATGTTGTTATGTAATACTGTTTGATTTTGTTTAATTATGTATTGGTTTCAACATTATTTTTGCCATGCATTTGCCAACAAATAAATGAAGAACTCTCCCATATATGTGTATACAAAACAGATCTTTAGTTATATGATAAATGAGGAATACCTGGGAGATCATTTCTTCTACCAGCTATTACCAAATTGCATTAGTCTTTTGTAATTAACCATGTCCTATTATATTTTCAATATATGTCTTCTCTTATACTTATGAGCCTCGATGTTGATTTAAATGTTGTTATACATACCTCATATATTCATGTAAATGTGAATTGAGTGAATAAAAGATATTGTATTGTTATTAAATACAAAACATGTGTTCATGTTACATGTGTTGGTACATGTTTGTTATTAAATACAAAACTATTAAATACAAAACATGTGTGGGTGCCTGTTATTAAATACAAAACATGTGTTGTGAATGTTATTAAATACAAAACATGTGTTGGTTCCTGTTTCACTACAAAACATGTGTTGGTGCCTGTTATTAAATACAAAACATGTGTTGGTGTCTGTTATTAAATACAAAACATGTGTTGTGAATGTTATTAAATACAAAACATGTGTTGGTGTCTGTTATTAAATACAAAACATGTGTTGGTGCCTGTTATTAAATACAAAACATGTGTTGTGAATGTTATTAAATACAAAACATGTGTTGGTGCCTGTTATTAAATACAAAACATGTGTTGGTGTCTGTTATTAAATACAAAACATGTGTTGTGAATGTTATTAAATACAAAACATGTGTTGATGCCTGTTTTACTACAAAACATGTGTTGGTGCCTGTTATTAAATACAAAACATGTGCTGGTGCCTGTTTTACTACAAAACATGTGTTGGTGCTTGTTTTACTACAAAACATGTGTGGGTGCCTGTTATTAAATACAAAACATGTGCTGGTGCCTGTTTTACTACAAAACATGTGTGGGTGCCTGTTATTAAATACAAAACATGTGCTGGTGCCTGTTTTACTACAAAACATGTGTTGGTGCCTGTTTTACTACAAAACATGTGTTGGTGCCTGTTATTAAATACAAAACATGTGTTGGTGCCTGTTTGACTACAAAACATGTGTTGGTACCTGCTATTAAATACAAAACATGTGTGGGTGCCTGTTATTAAATACAAAACATGTGTGGGTGCCTGTTATTAAATACAAAACATGTGTTGGTGCCTGTTTGACTACAAAACATGTGTTGGTGCCTGCTATTAAATACAAAACATGTGTGGGTGCCTGTTATTAAATACAAAACATGTGTTGGTGCCTGTTTGACTACAAAACATGTGTTGGTGCCTGCTATTAAATACAAAACATGTGTGGGTGCCTGTTATTAAATACAAAACATGTGTGGGTGCCTGTTATTAACTACAAAACATGTGTTGGTGCTTGTTTAACTACAAAACATGTGTTGGTGCCTGCTATTAAATACAAAACATGTGCTGGTGCCTGTTTTACTACAAAACATGTGTGGGTGCCTGTTATTAAATACAAAACATGTGCTGGTGCCTGTTTTACTACAAAACATGTGTTGGTGCCTGTTTTACTACAAAACATGTGTTGGTGCCTGTTATTAAATACAAAACATGTGTTGGTGCCTGTTTGACTACAAAACATGTGTTGGTGCCTGTTTGACTACAAAACATGTGTGGGTGCCTGTTATTAAATACAAAACATGTGTGGGTGCCTGTTATTAAATACAAAACATGTGTTGGTGCCTGTTTGACTACAAAACATGTGTTGGTGCCTGCTATTAAATACAAAACATGTGTGGGTGCCTGTTATTAAATACAAAACATGTGTGGGTGCCTGTTATTAACTACAAAACATGTGTTGGTGCTTGTTTAACTACAAAACATGTGTTGGTGTCTGTCTGACTACAAAACATGTGTTGGTGCCTGTTATTAAATACAAAACATGTGTTGTGAATGTTATTAAATACAAAACATGTGCTGGTGCCTGTTTTACTACAAAACATGTGTTGATGCCTGTTATTAAATACAAACATGTGTTGGTACATGTGTCGGTGCATGTTATTAAATGCAAAACATGTGTTGGTGCTTGTTTAACTACAAAACATGTGTTGGTGCCTGTTTGACTACAAAACATGTGTTGGTGCCTGCTATTAACTACAAAACATGTGTTGATGCCTGTTATTAAATACAAACATGTGTTGGTACATGTGTCGGTGCATGTTATTAAATGCAAAACATGTGTTGGTGCCTGCTATTAAATACAAAACATATGTTGGTGCCGGTTATTAAATACAAAACATGTGTTGGTGTCTGTTATTAAATACAAAACATGTGTGGGTGCCTGTTATTAAATACAAAATATGTGTTGGTGTCTGCTATTCAATACAAAACATGTGTTGGTGCCTGCTATTAAATACAAAACATGTGTTGGTGCCTGTTATTAAATACAAAACATGTGTTGGTGCCTGTTATTAAATACAAAACATGTGTTGGTGCCTGTTATTAAATACAAAACATGTGTTGGTGCCTGCTATTAAATACAAAACATGTGTTGGTGTCTGTTATTAAATACAAAACATGTGTTGGTGTCTGTTATTAAATACAAAACATGTGTTGTGAATGTAATTAAATACAAAACATGTGCTGGTGCCTGTTTTACTACAAAACATGTGTTGGTGCCTGTTATTAAATACAAAACATGTGTTGGTACATGTGTCGGTGCATGTTATTAAATGCAAACATGTGTTAATGCCTGTTATTAACTACAAAACATGTGTTGGTGCCTGTTATTAACTACAAAACGTGTTTTGCCTGTTATTAACTAAAAAACATGTGTTGGTACGTGTTGGGGCATGTTATTAACTACAAAACATGTGTTAATGCCTGTTATTAACTACAAGACATATGTTGGTGTCTGTTATTAAATACAAAACATGTTTTGCCTGTTATTAACTACAAAACATGTGTTGGTGCCTGTTATTAACTACAAAACATGTGTTTATACATCTTATTAAATATAATACTGGTGTTTGTGCTTAAGAAATAATAAATACAAACCAGTGTTTTATCGGTGAATAAAATACAGTTAGGAGTTCGGATGCGTAGTAATTAAATTGTTAGATTTAATAACTCGCATCCGAATGACTAACTGTATTTTATTCACCTGTATTTTATTCACCGATAAAATACAGGTACGTATTTATTATTTCGATTCTAACAAAACAATAACCCCATTGTTTACGCTATTGTGGGGGCACTATATATTATCTCGGAGGTCAAGGTAATCAGGATGCTATGTTTACAGGCTGTTCCTTTGGGCGCCCCCGTATGCAAAGTTCTGCGCGGTACAATATGTTTCAATACACTAGTAGTCACGTGTGTGCCTGTTATTAACAACATTTAATATATTTGCTCAAGGCCATAGCGTGGCATACTCCTTTACTTGTAACTTGGAGAATAAAATAAAAATCTTAAAAGGTTGAAAAATGCACTAAATATCAGAGAGTGGGTAAGGGGGTGGAAATTACCACTTTTTTTTTTGCGAGCATTGAATGTCTTTATTCTTGACAAGTATCGCTTGTACAAGCACCATTTTGGTCCAAAGATGGAGAGAGAAAAAACTTCTGAGAGTGGGAAACCTCCTCCCAGTCCCTTCCCCACTCAGTGTTTCGCAGACTGTATTAGACGTATGTTGTTTGTGGCTGTTATAATCTGTGTACGTATGCAAACATGACTGTCTGTAGATCTGGTCATTTGTCACACTGACTGTAAGTCAATTATTTTATTTACTATAAAGGTTAGGTATTGAAACTTAGTAACATGATTGTATTTGACACTCAGGGCTATAGATAAGCAGTTTTGTTTCAGAATTTTCATTGGACACCTGGGGCTGGCGGGCAGGGTTAACGGTCGAACATGCATAAAATGCTCTTACTCCTGTGTTCTAAAAGATTTTTGTTTAGATTTTCATAATAAATGTACTCAAGGATTATTCAACGTTTACCCCTAAGGCTCCGGTGTAGGGGGTCACAGGGGTAAACAAAACCGACATCATCTAACTGTGTCATCATGTGTATAAAACTGAAGATCTTTGAGGTTACTTTAAGTTAAGCTGGTTTTCAATCCTTCTGTGATCCCTTGGGTCTGGGGTTCCCTAGACTAAACTATGTGACCTCATCAAACTGTTTCTACCAGCATTAAATACCAGGTCTTGGAGAGTATTGTAAGATAAGGTGGTTTGCAATCCCTCTGAGGTTCCTGTGGGTGCCCAGAGGAACATGTTTAAAGGTAAAAATATAGAACATCATCAAATCAGATCATCTGAGGTACCAATTTGTATCATCTGTATCATCAATTCATATCATCTGAGGTACCAATTTGTATCATCAAATCAGATCATCTGAGGTACCAATTTGTATCATCTGTATCATCATCATATCATCTGAGGTACCAATTTGTATCATCAAATCAGATCATCTGAGGTACCAATGTGTATCAACAAATCATATCATCTGAGGTACCAATTTGTATCATCTGTATCATCAATTCATATCATCTGAGGCACCAATTTGTATCAGCAAATCAGATAATCTGAGGTACCAATTTGTATCATCAAATCATATCATCTGAGGTACCAACTTTTATCATCAAATCAAATCATCTGAGGTACCAATTTGTAGGTCCTGGAGAGAACTTTAAAATTTCCTGGTTTTTAATCCTTCCACGACTTTTGTGACTCTGCTCTGGCAATTACTTTGTCTTGTTAGGATTGTGGGTTGCTTAATTTCCTAAGGACTTCCAAACACTTTGTCAACCGTTTCATTTTACGTTTGTCCAGGAGATTTTTATTTATTTGTTGTTTTTTAAAAAAGAAAATGGACCATTTAATTATTTTTTATTTTTTATTATTGAAACCAATGTCATAACTCACTTAAAAAATAAGGCAAACACTATTTCATTATGTCTCTTATTACTTGCAATCATCGACAGGTGCAATTAAAATCAACAAATACGATTAAAGTGGGAAAAAAAGTTTACCTCTGTACAAAAATGAACATGAATATGCAGGAGCATTCATTTCCCCAACCGGACATGTGCAGTGAAGCAGGCGACGAGTGAACAACACGTGGACGGCACACTTTGACTGAGACAGATCCCTTTCAATTTTCATCCCAGGTGGTACTGAATAACAATTATTAGGTATGTGGTACTGATTATAAATCTTCCTTTTGATTATTAGAATAGAATAGAATATTTTATCTTCGTAATATTCATAAAAATGTGAACATGACAATGAACAAACACGAAATCAAATCATGTGATAGAAATTAAAATAACATATGGATTACATATAAATAAAAACAACAAAAAAAGTGCCATTATATGTAAAGAAATGTTTAGTGGTGGAGGCAGACCACCCACTTATGTTGTGTGTCAGGTTCATATCTCTTAATAATTTTCTTTCAAACTTGCCACAATGAATAATCAGCTTGGAGCGATGTCTATTATAACTATATCCAGCATTTCTGAGGAGCTATACCAAGTTAGCTCTACTGATTAAAGATCAGCAGAGCTTATGCCGTGGTGCGGTGTCCGTTGTGTGTCCGTCGGTAATTTTTTTGTAGCGACTATTTCTCTGAAACTACTGGATGGATTTTCATGAAACTTTACAGAAATGTTGCTCATGAAGTCTAGTTGATCCTAGCAAAAATTAATGTTGATGTGAAATACAAGATGGCCACCAAAGCTAAAAATAGATTTTTAAAAAACAAGTATGTATTGATATGGGACTTTTTCTAAAATGATCAGCATGACATGATGTTGGTCCCTGTCGAAAATCGTTCTGATTCGATGTCAAACATGGCTGCCAGTGGCCATCTTTGTTTACATAGAGTTATATAGTAAAAAACTTGTAGCAACTACTCCTGAAAGTATTTGACAGATTTTCATGACACTTCACAGGAATGTTGCTCTTGATGTCTTATTGATCATAGCAAAATATCAGGAAATTCAAGATGGTCGCCACAACTAAAAAAAGATTTTTTTAAAAAAAATTGTAGCGACTACTTCTTGAAAACTATAAGTGATATCGATAAGGGTCATTTTCTAAAATGATCAGCATGGCATGATGTTGGTCCTTGTTGAAAAATTATTTTGATTCGACATTAAACGTTTTGACAAAATATTTGACAAGCAAAAATTCAAGCTCATGTACACCAAAACAGAAAATTAAACCATTATATAATTCCTAAGTCTATGGTTTTTAAATAATTAAAACTCAAAATTAGTATGCGAAAATTACAACACAGTCATGATATTTTAACAATTACATGACATGTGTTACTATTAAGCTATATATTTATTTTGATATCTTGCAAATACTTTGACAAAATGGAATATATTAAAAAACTATCAATAACAAGTTTATTATATTAATTTTCAGGGTTAGAGATCAGACCGCGTGTAGATGGAAGAATCTATTAAGTGCAAATGAATTAAATTCCATGGATGCCGAAGACAGTGAGATGTTATTGTTAAATGAGAGAGCCAGAGAAAAGAACACTTAACAAACCATATTTAAAAATGTATAATGAAGTTATTTTTCATTATAATTTTTTTTTTCTTCTGAAACAGCAAAAATGTGTAGATTACTTTGTGAGTACATGTGATTTTAATATTATCATTGGGTTTGTGATAATTCTCTTCCAATTTTGAAAATCTGCATTGCCGGTAAGTACCTTTGTCACTTTTTGTTTTACAGTTATTGTTCTTGATTTATTACCTGATTTATATATTAAAAATTGAAAAAAGTTACTCTTGTCATTATGCTTCACCCTATGGAAAGAGCATACAGTATAATAGTGGTATCCTTGTCTGTTTACAATATAGTACAAATAAGGTTAAAGAAGGGCATATGTGCTCGAAGGCGACATTGTCAAACAGAAATTAACAAGCATTCTTCATCTTGCTAACAGTGCTCTCAGACATGGGCTGGACTACTCGTTTGGTGAAACAAAAACTTGAAGCATGTAGATTATACTTTAAGACCAAGAAAACACCCGGCACTCAAAAAATGCTGCGATAGTCGTTTTGCGCTGTTTCCCGTACTTATGTCTGCGAGGTGGCCGTAGAGGCAGCCCTCATGTTATTTCCCTTTGTCCCACGTATTGTATTCCATATACATGTAGTTATTGTATTATAGTAGTTTTTTATCTATTTTCAGTGATTCCCCAAATAATTTCTTGATGGCATCTGTCTTTTTAATTCATGTAAAATGGCGCCTGGTTTCCTGCTCGTTTCCGCCAGGATATTTTGACGCCTGTCGTTTTAAAGAATGCCGGGCATATGATTTTACCTCATTTGCATAATTCGCAAAAATGACGCCTGGTTTCTGCCTCCTTTCCGCCTGGTTTCCGGCTCGATTCCGGCAGGATATTTTGATGCCCGTCGTTTTAAAAATGCCGGGCGTCATTTGATTTTACCTCATTTGCATAATTTGCAAAAATGATGCCTGGTTTCCGCCTGGTTTCCACCTGGTTTCCTGCCCGATTCCGCCTGGATTTTCCAGTTTACTAGTTAATAGGTGAATTACAATCGACGCCTAGAATTTCAGTAAAACGACGCCTCATTTATAGGCGTCACATTTCGTACAGGTATAACTATATTTGAATATATTCTTAATTGAGAAATAAAAAGCGTTGTAAAAAGCTAGAATGCGCACCAAAAGTAAAAGTCGTAAAAAATAAAATCAACTCCTTATTCAACATATTTTTTTAGATCTCAGCTGTTGTTTTTTTAATAGGGCTCTAATTCTTTGATATAGTATGTTCTAAAACTAAACTGAAACGCTCAATGATTTCTGACAAACAGTTTATTAATTACACACTACACAAGTTTATTATGTCAGACGTCGTATTGACAGGTTTACACGATATGTGACGTCACTGAGCTTTAGCCCGGATGTCCCTATTCTATTTCTGTAATCGTGTAATCAACATCAAAACACTGGATGTTACACGCATCATAGACCTACACAGGACAAGCATCGGAAGTACATCCTGCGATGTGTTATATGACTCTCAGCTGCCAGTCATGCGGTACCCTTGAGGAGTCCTCTTGGTGGGACTAATCAGTGGTTTATGACCTTATATATGTGTAAAAATTGACTAAGACAACAAAGAAATATGTAAAAAAAAAAAAAAAATCAAGTCTGGGGCGGGGTGGGGTAGGGGGTTGGGGTGATGGGGTGAGAGGCGGGAGTGCGTTGGGGGGGGGGCAACATATGTGTGTAAGAATTGACTAAAACTACAAAGAAATATGTAAAAAAAAATAAAAAAAATTCAAGTGTGGGGCGTGGTGGGTGGGGTGATGAGGTGAGAGGCGGGAGGCAGGGGGTGGGGGAGGGGAAGGGTTGCAACATATATTTGTAAGAACTGACAAAAGCAACACAGAAATATGTAAAAAAAAAAGAAAAAAGTTTCAAGTCTGGGGCGGGGTGCGGGTGGGGGGGTGATGGGGTGAGAGGCAGGGGGGTGGGGGGGTGGGGCAGGGAGGGTTGCAACATATATGTGTAAGAATTGACTAAAACAACACAGAAATAATTAAAAAAAAAAAAAAAAAAAAATCAAGTGTGGGCGTGGTGGGTGGGGTGATGGGGTGAGAGGCGGGGGGGGGGGGGGGGGGGGGGGGGGGATTGACGGGGTGGGTTGCAACATATTTGTGTAAGAATTGACAAAAGCTCACAGAAATATGTAAAAAAAAAGAAAAAAGATTCAAGTCTGGGGCGGGGTGGGTTGGGGGGGAGGTGATGGGCTGAGAGGCGTGGGGGGCAGGGAGGGTTGCAACATGTTTTTGTAAGAATTGACTAAAACAACACAGAAATATGTAAAAAAAAGTAAAAAAAAGAAATAAAAGAAAGGTGTTGAGAGGAGTGGGGGCGGGGGTAGAGGTGGGGGTGGGGGGTGGGGGGTGGGGGGGGGGGGAGGAGGGAGCCCATGACCCAATATGGGTGAAATAATAAGATGCATAATGCTATAACAAATCACAAACCAAAATTATAGATATATACATGCTTACATGCAAACCTAGATCTGCATTTATTGCACATTTTATGGGCCATCACAATTTGGGTTCCATGGGAGCCCAGAATTTGCAGAAGACAAAATTACTTATCCAACCCTTTACAACATACTATAAGGAAACCAATTGCAAAATTTAGTTCAGCTAGGACAAAAAATGTAAGAGATATAGACCTGTTAAGACAGCTTACACACAAAATTTGATGTGAAACAGACATATTTTAAGGGCTATCAGAATTTGGATTCCCTGGGAGCCCAGGGGTTACAGGAACCAAAATTACTTAAGCAGCCCTTACGATAATGCTATAAGGAAGCTAATGGCCAAATTTGGTTGTGCTAGGGTAAGAATTGTAAGAGATATAGACTTGTAAACACAGCTTACACGCAAAATTTGATGTAAAATGGGACACATTTTATGGGCTATCATAACTTGCGTTTCATGGGAGCCCATGGGTTACAGGAACCAAAATTGCTTATGCAGCCCTTAAGATAATGCTACAAGGAAGCCCATGAGCAAATTTGGTTGTGGTAGGATAAGAAATGTAAGAGATATAGACTTGTAAACACAGCTTACACGCAAACCTTGATGTGGGACGCCGACGCCGACGCCGACGCCGGGGTGATTACATAAGCTCTCTTATTCTTCGAATAGTCGAGCTAAAAAATCAATCTTATTTCAACAGTTTTGATGCTTTTATAAATTCGGACATCGGGAAAAGATGAATTATTCGCCGAAAATTACAGGTTAAAATTACGATCAACGACTTATAATTGCTGATTGCATCTCGATAATTACCAACAGAGGCAGCAGAATATACTTCAATGAATTTAATTGTAACTTGTTTGATGCAATTAAATAAAAAGTTTTTGATCGTGATTTTTTACTGTTATTAACGAGCCATTTTGAAACAATTACATTATTACTGACCCATGCCACAATTTTGTGTAATCGGTCAGGCGCGTGTTGAAACAATTGTCTAAACCAGGTAAAACCATTCCAATGTAGGTGTTACGTGTTGTTTTGTGTTGTCGCTGTCGTAGCTAGTGGGCCATTCCATTATCTGGCAAATACGGTCTCGCTCACACAGGTAAAGTGCTGTGCGATTTGTTGTCTGTTTGTACAGACACATGAACTATTTTTTATTTCATGCTATAAGCATGGCCTGCTTTGTTTTTTAGCTTCGATTTGAGGAATAACATCATGGTGCAATTAAATGGATAAAGAACACGACTATTTTATAATTTTAATTTATTTTCTGCAATACCTTGTATGTTTTTATTTTGTAATAAAATAATCAACATATTTTAAAATTGCATTGTCTCATTATTCAATAAAGTTCATTGCTACATTTCAAACAAAATATAATAATTTAATATAATAAACTAGATGTCATAATTGTTCATTAGTTCATTGTTTACACATTTTTTATTAGTTCACTGTTGTGGATAGCCCAGTATACTATTACACAGTCCGCATTAGCCAGCATATAACTACACTTGTGACTAGAACGTGACAGTTCCACAGATCAAACAGTGTACCGCTCACTCACCGCAAAATTCAAGGGCATAACCCACTTTACCCGCGTGTAAAGTGTGTCTCGGTGTACTGATTTCACAGGTTTTACAGTTTGCCCAAGTTGAGTACCGTAATTTTAGACAGTTTATAGAATAGCCGCATAATTACCAATAAGTGATCATTAATGGATGGATTTTCGTAATTACCGTAAACAATGAAGGTGAGATTGCCCCGAACATCACAGTTAAAAATACTTACCGTAGAATATTAATTTACCGTCTCAAAATATTCGGATGTCATAATTTTGATAGAGCATCATCAAAAATACTAACCAATCATTGACCAGAAATAAGACATAACAATACATTCTGGTAGGTGATAAACTCGGTCTTTATCCTTGATGTTCAACCAAGCTTACTGTTAAAATTAATGTATTTACAGTGTGATTATTTTGAAACCCTGCATATTTCATAAACATTTATGCAAATTGATTCAAAATATGTATCTTTCAAAATCGAAACTTGAAAATTGTCATATTTTTACTCTGCCAAAGATTTTTATTTTACTATAGAACTCAAGGATAAAAACCGAGTAACACACTTTTTATCACCTAGTGAAAATAAAGTAAAATCTGAACATTTTGTCAATGCAAAATTATGAATTGGCAAATATGAATTAATTTTGAAAAGTTATATTTCCGGACATCAAAAAAAATAATTATGTTATCCCGTCTGAACTGATTGAGTAAATGTAATCTCTTTTTCGTCTCATAAGAGTCATCAAAATCTTTCCCAGTAAAATGGTCCGAACATACGCGAGAGTGCTCTGAAAAATTCCATTTCACACCGTTTTGCAAAACAAGTTCAATCCATTTAGTTCGATGACGGCAACATGGAAATGTGTGTAGACTTACACTGCCTTCCTGTTTACTTTTTCTACAAAAGCTTAATGAGCACCTTTTCACCATGATGAAGACACGAACACATCAATAATATTCCAGGGTTTAAAACACTTAGGCTATATGAGAAAAATGGACATCCAACAAGAGTAACGGTTTGTTTACACATAGATACGCGCCATAATTGAGAAGGGGTATAAAAACCACTTCCGAACCCCCGCACCTCCGAACCCTTTACGGAAATTAAAAATAAGTATAACTGACACTAAACGAATTATACCGTTATAATTTTAACTGGTATGCATGTATTTAACGTACATATATATATGGTTAGTATATGGATACCTAAATTAAAGTATTTGTGACAAAATTGCTATTTTATTCATCGCTAAGGGTATAAAACCCACTTCCATTCCGTACCGAACCCTAAATCTCCGAACCCCTAGTTTTTGAACGATACGAGGGTTCAACGCGTTAATTATGTAAAGTTTAGCATTCATAAACTAACTAACCTCATTATAAATGTATTTTCCAGTCTTGGTTTTTTTTTATTAATGCAGATACAGCCATTTGTTTACCTTTTTTTTTACGATACTGAACCCTAATCTAAAAATAATTACCATGTCGTTCGAATAACACGTGCTATGAAAATCACATACATAACCCATATTTTTTTGTTATTGTTAATTTTGTTTGTTCAACATGTTTTACGTAATTTCAGCACAAGACAGACCATCCCAATGGTAAAACGCAATAACAAATGTAAATGCAATAACAAGTGTAAACAGTAATAACAATGTAACTTCAATAAAGACTGTCGTATTATCCACTGTACTCTGTACATAAAGCAATATCTAAATTACTCTTTATTACATGCAACTGAATGATCCTGATCACCTGCACCTTTTGCATATCCAAATTAAACTATCTGATGCCAGAACAATTGCAGCACTCTTTAAATGAAACCATTCATCACACTGTTCACACTGAAGCATGTTATCTAACGCATTTGGAAATGAGCATGATGAACAGTTCATATCTATTTGAATATCTGCTCATTTGTTTTGTTTCTTTTTTAACTTAAGCTTATATGTAACAAGATGCTGTCGCATTTGCAATAAATTCAAAGCTGGCAGTGTTAACTCCTGTTGGGCCATTGAAACGATGTGTATATCAATATTACAATTCAATGAATGACAACTTAGCAAAGTTTCATTCGACATTTATACCAAAGAATGGCCGTGCTTATCTGAGTGTTTGTTTGTTTGTTTTTCGGCTTTATCCCGTGACTGATTTTAGTTCACCAATTAGTGTAGTCAAGTAATATAATAATCAATGACTGATTAATTAGTTTGTGTTTTCCGAATTCATAAGGCAAAGCATAGATAAAACAATTAAAACATGCGATTTTCATATCACGTGTTAATCGAACGACACCGTAATTATTTTTAGATTAGGTATCGGTAAAAAGGGTAAACAAATGGCTGTATCTGCATTAATAAAAGAAACCAAGACTGGAAATTACATTTATAATGAGGTTAGTTAGTTTATGAATGCTAAACTTTAAATAATTAATGCGTTGAACCCTCATATCGTTCAAAACCTAGGGGTTCGGAGATTTAGGGTTCGGTACGGAATGGAAGTGGGTTTTATACCCTTAGCGATGAATAAAATAGCAATTTTGTCACAAATACTTTAATTAAGGCATCCATATACTAACCATATGTATATGTACATTAAATACATGCATACCAGTTAAACTTATAACGGTATGATTCGTTTATTGTCAGTTATACGTATTTTTAATTTCCGTAAAGGGTTCGGGGTTCGGAGGTGCGGGGGTTCGGAAGTGGTTTTTATACCCCTTCCATAATTGATTATGTAAATTAGGTAGTTTGTACGGAAGATGTGATTGGTCGTCCCTTATGACGTCATTTTCCGAAGATCGATCGCGCACCAGTTTTTTTTGTGTACAGGTAAACTTCATACCTGTAAAACTTGCATTTATCAACGGTTTTTGAGAAAACGGACGATGACACTGACATTCTTTTATAATACGCTTTCATTTAATACGCTTTCATTTAAAATCCCTTTATTTTTCAATTTGGAGGACCCTTTAAGCGGTATACATTTTTGACGATTTACGTACTGTTTAAATATATGTTTGCTATGTTTTAAATGTTGTAAATGTAGCGTATGATGTATCTCTTCCATTAATAATTCCATATATTGTCTCCGAGGACGTTATAGAGTAATTTAAAATTATGAAAGGTTAGTGTTTGTTCATGCATTATTTTAACGATGCGTATATTTATTTCAACGGTCCACTCCCATACTCTGTTATTAGGTGAGGCTTAACAAAGGAAGCATGGCGAATAACTGATCGTTTGTAAAAATTATATATTGCTCTGTAAACCATCTCATCATATCATGCATGCCAACTAGTTTTATACATTTCAAAATAATGATGCTTGGCTGTTTGGTTGAATGGTAGTGTACGTTATTTTCAGCACATTTTAGGCTATATATTTTTGTAATAGTGGCAGACCACCCACTTTTCCCTACAAGTGTCAATAATAAATTCCATTGGCCTATATATAGTGATGCCCAAACGCTTGATCGAGCATTCAAGGCGTATTGCCTGTTGAGAAAACCCCTCTGTTTTAGTCGGTATTCCTTATCGTAATCCTTACCGAAATCGTTACCGTAGTTAGTTGTACAGGTCTACTTCGCCACTAGCAAACTTTACAAATGAAACCGTCGTTTTGAACTGATTGGCGGGGCCGAATTACGTCAAAATGCGAATCTAACAGCTATGATAAGTATTATTACTTTTTAAAATTATTCTTGAATATATTAGAAAATACTATTGTTCTTATCCTTAACACTATTATTTTAATAAAATAATCAAATAATAGTGTTATGCGCCGAATAGTGTTATGCGTCAAATAATAATGTACTGCGCCGAAATTAACAGACACCCGATTTTCGGTAAAATTCATTTGTTTATATAGGGGACTACGACAAACGTCAAATTTGCTCTTTGGTGACTTTGAACTCGGATATCTCAGCGAATTTACAAGGGATCGTAGGAAGCAAGGTATTGTTGGATAGGAAATTCATACGATAGTATATAGTGTGCGTGCAATTGAGATTGATTTGAACGTCTGCTTGACCTCTGAAAAAGAGCACCAACATTTCCAAAATTTCGCATTCATCTCCTTTATAGACAATTATAATAACAGAAGGAAAATATTAAAAGTTACCAGTTCCTGTGGGTTGATAAACTTATATAATTCCCTTGGCCAGTTCACATATCTAGTAAAAAAACTCGTGCCGTAGATATGCTAACTGGCCGAGGGGTTTATATACCGTAATACGAAAACTTTTTCGATTAACTTATATATTACATTTATTTACAAGAATGTGCCTTTAATGCAATAAATATTTCTGGATTCACTAGGGGTCTACTTTGCCTTAGTTACGAACTTCGCACAAGAATACACCACATGTAATTAAAAAAAAGTAGTTCCGGCAAAAATCTTATAATTTCCAAGAGATTTATTTCCCAAGGGCTTTTTCACTTTTAATTCCCACAGAATCACAGGCAGAAATGTAATATATGACTTTCGGCAATCAGAACATATTCCCAAAGGTCACTTATATGTTTAATAGATGTTCTATCTGTTATTGTGTTTACGATCATATAAAATCAGTTACAGACGGTGTTTCCTCTTCTTTATTAATTTGGTTTACACGCGACAAATATGCGGTTAGTTTAATTGTTCGGCGCCCCGACCTTAGGCATGGGGAATCAAAAGGACTGATAGTTGAGTATGTTTGGATTGTAATTAAAAATGTTTAAATGGCATTTAAAGCATGCTATTAAACGCACCAGAATAAGATATAAAACACAAGAGATAAAACTGCTTAGCGATTTCTTGAATTTCTGTAAGAAATGATGCACCAATAATTCAAAAATTATACAAAATCATTTCATTAAAACGATGTCTCCCTGTATTTTGACTGAAAACGAGGCTGATTATAAAATTAAGTGGTTAAATGCGTAATACGAATTTTAGAAAAATTTAACGAAATTTATCGATCGTAATATCTGCGTTTCAAATGTTTTCACATTGTTCTCGTTTTTAAATCGTTTTGATTAATTATTATTGGCAAATTACATTAAATGTTGCTAAGAAATGAGAAAATACGATGATATATCGGAGAGTTTTGGCATTTAAATTTCGTTTACGGGAAATCGCTAATTTTGTAATGCTTCATTTTGACTGTCAAATGCAGACAAATGTATTGAAAACGAAAGTAGATTTATGAGCGCAGACTCTTTGCATCAAGTTTTTCTTGTATTAAAATGTAAACATTTTCTATATAGAGTATCATCCAAATAAAGCCTGGGCTGGTCATAGTGGACAGCCATGATGTCTGGCCGGGCTGCTCTTACACAGCCTGGGCAGGTCATAGTGGACAGCCATGATGTCTGGCCGGACTGCTCTTACACAGCCTGGGCAGGTCATAGTGGACGGCTGTGATGTCTGGCCGGGCTGCTCTTACACAGCCTGGGCAGGTCATAGTGGACAGCCGTGATGTCTGGCCGGGCTGCTCTTACACAGTGATGTCTGGCAGGACTGCTCTTACACAGCCTGGGCTGGTCATAGTGGACAGCCATGATGTCTGGCCGGGCTGCTCTTACACAGTGATGTCTGGCGGGACTGATCTTACACAGCCTGGGCAGGTCATAGTGGACGGCCGTGATGTCTGGCCGAGCTGCTCTTACACAGCCTGGGCAGGTCATAGTGGACAGCCATGATGTGTGGCCGGGCTGCTCTTACACAGTGATGTCTGGCGGGACTGCTCTTACACAGCCTGGGCAGGTCATAGTGGACAGCCATGATGTCTGGCCGGGCTGCTCTTACACAGTGATGTCTGGCGGGACTGCTCTTACACAGCCTGGGCAGGTCATAGTGGACAGCCGTGATGTCTGGCCGGGCTGCTTTTACACAGTGATGTCTGGCGGGATTGCTCTTACACAGCCTGGGCTGGTCATAGTGGACAGCCTGGGCTGGTCATAGTGGACAGCCATGATGTCTGGCCGGGCTGCTCTTACACAGTGATGTTTGGCGGGACTGATCTTACACAGCCTGGGCAGGTCATAGTGGACGGCCGTGATGTCTGGCCGAGCTGCTCTTACACAGCCTGGGCAGGTCATAGTGGACAGCCATGATGTCTGGCCGGGCTGCTCTTACACAGTGATGTCTGGCGGGACTGCTCTTACACAGCCTGGGCAGGTCATAGTGGACAGCCATAATGTCTGGCCGGGCTGCTCTTACACAGTGATGTCTGGCGGGACTGCTCTTACACAGCCTGGGCTGGTCATAGTGGACAGCCATGATGTCTGGCCGGACTGCTCTTACACACAGTGATGTCTGGCGGGACTGCTCTTACACAGCCTGGGCTGGTCATAGTGGACGGCCGTGATGTCTGGCCAGACTGCTCTTACACAGCCTGGGCAGGTCATAGTGGACAGCCATGATGTCTGGCCGGGCTGCTCTTACACAGCCTGGGCAGGTCATAGTGGACAGCCGTGATGTCTGGCCGGACTGCTCTTACACAGCCTGGGCAGGTCATAGTGGACGGCCGTGATGTCTGGCCGGGCTGCTCTTACACAGCCTGGGCAGGTCAAAGTGGACGGCCGTGATGTCTGGCCGGACTGCTCTTACACAGCCTGGGCAGGTCATAGTGGACGGCCGTGATGTCCGGCCGGGCTGCTCTTACACAGCCTGGGCAAGTCATAGTGGACGGCCGTGATGTCTGGCCGGGCTGCTCTTACACCGCCTGGGCAGGTCATATTGGACAGCCGTGATGTCTGGCCGGGCCGTTTGGAAAATTGTCTGAATGACCTAGTTAATTCAAAATACATTGAACCAAGTCAATATTATGTCCATGACCACTAAATATACCAAGGTTTAGTACTGATGATAAGATAGTTAAAATAACTGATAAACACGTGTACTGTTATTTAATAACGTATGTTTTAATTCTTCAAAATTTTGGCGCCGAATTGATGCTTTGCATCAAGTTTTTCTTGTTTTAGTTGTATATTCATAGAGAATATTATGTCAGTGCCTTTTACTATCAAGTTTATTAGGCGAGGCTTAGAAAACGAAGAATGGCGAGGCTCTGCCTATTTATCATGTAGATTATCCATATTTTCTGTATGAATTACTATTATTACCTATTTCTCAGAATGGTACGGTACGCTTATCGAGGACGTCGCCATGTTGTTGTTTTTTTTTTTGTTTAATGACGTCAGGCAAAGTTACGTGCATGACGTCAGATAACGTTAAGTACAATAAACGCCGAGGGATTCCGCATTGATTTGCTTTATTGGTCAGTGCCTAATTAAAGCAAAATTTAATAGGTCACCCCTTTATTAGGCAGAAAAGTGCATATCTGCATGATAAAGAGTTTTAACCAGTGGTGTAATTATTTTAGATAGGAGTTTTATGTAAAAAGATACGACTTTCAACATTGCAATACACACCAGTATACTGAAATCATCTTTAAAAAGTACAAAAAGTAGTGTCCAAATAAACAGTTAAACTTTAAAAGCATTCACAAAAGAATCTGACATTCATGGAAGACAAAATAAACATTCTACTTACCTATTGGGCAAACTAAGATATTTTAAGTGTGGTCTACCTATTATCTACCCCAGATAAAAGCCATTCTCAGTCCATGCTGGCCATGTAAATAAAGCTTTAAGCATATATATAGTCTATCTGTAGTAAACAAGATAAAAGCATAGAGCTACATACATATGGTACGTTCAGTAAACTATGAGTAGCATTAGTCCCTGTACATGTGGGACGTTCATTACAGTTTAAGTAGCATTAGCCCACTGTATAAGTGGGACGTTCATTAAACTTTGAGTAGCATTAGTCCGTGTTCATGCGGCACGTTCATTAAAGATTAAGTAGCATTAGCCCACTGTATAAGTGGGACGTTCATTAAACTTTGAGTAGCATTATTCCGTGTACATGCGGCACGTTCATTAAAGTTTCAGTAGCATTAGCCCACTGTATAAGTGGGACGTTCATTAAACTTTGAGTATCATAGCATTAGTCCGTGTACATATGGGACGTTCATTAAACTTTGAGTAGCATTAGTCCGTGTACATGCCGCACGTTCATTAAAGTTTTAGTAGCATTAGCCCACTGTATAAGTGGGACGTTCATTTAACTTTAAGTAGCATAGCATTAGTCCGTGTACATATTGGACGTTCATTAAACTTTGAGTAGCATTAGTCCGTGTACATGCGGCACGTTCATTAAAGTTTATGTAGCATTAGCCCACTGTATAAGTGGGACGTTCATTAACGTTTCAGTAGCTTTAGTCCGTGTATATATGGGACGATCATTACAGCTTGAGTAGCATAAGTCCCTGTACATGTGGGACGTTAGTTTGCGTAGCATTAGTCCCTGTACATATGGGACGTTCATTAAACTTTGAGTAGCATTAGTCCGTGTACATGTGGGACGTTCATTAAAGTTTGAGTAGCATTAGTCCCTGTACATATGGGACTTTCATTAAAGTTTGAGTAGCATTAGTCCCTGTACGTATGGGATGTTCATTAACTTTGAGTATCATTAGTCCGTGTACATGTGGGACGTTCATTAAAGTTTAAGTACCATTAGCCCACTGTATAAGCGGGACGTTCATTAAAGTTTGAGTAGCATTAGTCCGTGTACATATGGGACGTTCATTAAACTTTGAGTAGCATAAGTCCCTGTACATGTGGGACGTTCATTAAAGTTTAAGTAACCTCAGCCCACTGTAAACGTGGGACGTTCATTAAAGTTTGAGTAGCATTAGGTCCTGCACATATGGGACGTTCATTAAAGCTTGAGTAGCACTAGTCCGTGTTCATATGGGACGTTCATTAACGTTTGAGTAGCATTAGTCCGTATACGTATGTGACGTTCATTAAAGCTTGAGTAGCATTAGTCCGTATTCATATGGAACGTTCATTAAAGTTTGAGTAGCATTAGTCCATGTACGTATGGGACGTTTATTAAACTTTGAGTAGTATTATTCCGTGTACATGTCGGACGTTCATTAAAGTTTCAGTAGCATTAGCCCACTGTATAAGTGGGACGTTCATTAAAGTTCGAGTAGCCTAGCATTAGTCCGTGTTCATATGGGACGTTCATTAATATTTGAGTAGCATTAGTCCGTGTACATGTCGACGTTCATTAAAGTTTCAGTAGCATAAGCCCACTGTATAAGTGGGACGTTCATTAAAGTTCGAGTAGCCTAGCATTAGTACGTGTTCATATGGGACGTTCATCAATATTTGAGTAGCATTAGTCCGTGTACATGTCGGCGTTCATTAAAGTTTAAGTAGCATTAGCCCACTGTATAAGTGGGACGTTCATTAAAGTTCGAGTAGCCTAGCATTAGTACGTGTTCATATGGGACGTTCATCAATATTTGAGTAGCATTAGTCCGTGTACATGTCGACGTTCATTAAAGTTTAAGTAGCATTAGCCCACTGTATAAGTGGGACGTTCTCAATCCATGCTGGACCATGTAAATAAAGCTAAAAGCATAATTTATCTGTAGTAAACCAGAACATTCAATCATACAGCAGTAGAACCAAAATTGTGATAAACGGTTTCAAATGGTGTGATTTTAGTAGCACTACCAAAAGGTTTTTAAAAAACACTGCGCCAGCGTGTCTTATGTTGATCTGCCCGCCGGCAATACTCGAAACCCGACGACCAGACGTGTTTTTGACTACTTTCGAACTTTCAATCATACAGCAGTAGACCAAAATTGTGATAAACGATCTCAAATGGTGTGATTTTAGTAGCACTACCAAAAGGCTTTAAAAACGCTGCGCCAGCGTGTCTATGTGGTTGATCTTCTCGCCGGCAACAACCGAAACCCGACGACCAGACGTGTTTTTGACTACTTTCGAACATTCAATCATACAGCAGTAGAACCAAAATTGTGATAAACGGTCTCAAATGGTGTGATTTTAGTAGCACTACCAAAAGGCTTTAAAAAATCGCTGCCCCAGCGTGTGTATGTGGTTGATCTGCCCGCCGGCAACACCCGAAACCCGACGACAAGACGTGTTTTTACTACTTTCGAACTTTCAATCATACAGCAGTAGAATCAAAATTGTGATAAACGGTCTCAAATGGTGTGATTTTATTAGCACTACCAAAAGGCTTTAAAAAAACACTGCGCCAGCGTCTCTATGTGGTTGATCTGCCCGCCGGCAACACCCGAAACCCGACGACCAGACGTGTTTTTACTACTTTCGAACGTTCAGTCATAAAGCAGTAGAACCAAAATTGTGATAAACGGTCTCAAATGGTGTGATTTTAGTAGCACTATCAAAAGGCTTTAAAAAAACGCAGCGCCAGCTTGTCTATGTCGTTGATCTGCCCGCCGGCAACACTCGTTATCCGACAACCAGACGTGTTTTACTACTTTCGAACTTTCAATCATACAGCAGTAGAACTAAAATTGTGATAAACGGTTTCAAATGGTGTGATTTTATTAGCACTACCAAAAGGCTTTATAAAAACGCTGCGCCAGTTTGTCTATGTGGTTGATCTGCCCGCCGGCAACACCCGAAACCCGACGACCAGACGTGTTTTGACTACTTCGAATTTTCAATCATACATCAATAGAACCAAAATTGTGATAAACGGTCTCGAATGGTGTGATTTTAGTAGAACTACACAAAAGGATTTAAAAAACGCTGCGCCAGCGTGTCTATGTGGTTGATCTGCCCGCCGACAACACCCGAAACCCGACGACCAGACGTGTTTTAACTACTTTCGAATGTTCAATCATACAGCAGTAGAACCAAAATTGTGATGAACGGTCTCAAATGGTGTGATTTTAGTAGCACTATCAAAAGGCTTTTAAAAAACGCAGCGCCAGCGTGTGTATGTGGTTGATCTGCCCGCCGGCAACGCTCGTTATCCGACGACCAGACGTGTTTTTACTACTTTCGAACTTTCAATCATACAGCAGTAGAACCAAAACTGTGATAAACGGTCTCAAATGGTGTGATTTTAGTAGCACTACCAAAAGGCTTTATAAAAACGCTGCGCCAGTGTGTCTATGTGGATGATCTGCCCGCCGGCAACACCCGAAACCCGATGACCAGACATGTTTTTGACTACTTTCGAACTTTCAATCATACAGCAGTAGAACCAAAATTGTGATAAACGGACTCAAATGGTGTGATTTTAGTATCACTACCAAAAGGCTTTTAAAAAACGCTGCGCCAGCATGTCTATGTGGATGATCTGCCCGCCGGCAACACCCGAAACCCGACGACCAGACGTGTTTTTGACTACTTTCGAACTTTCAATCATACAACGGTAGAACCAAAATTGTGATAAACGGTCTTAAATGGTGTGATTTTAGTAGCACTACCAATCCAAAAGACGTTCAATAAAAACGCTGCGCCATCGTGTCTATATGGTTGATCTGCCCACCGGCAACACCCGAAACCCGACGACCAGACATGTTTTTGACTACTTTCGAACGTTCAATCATACAGCAGTAGAACCAAAATTGTGATAAACGGTCTCAAATGGTGTGATTTTAGTAGCACTACCAAAAGGCGTTAAAAAAACGCTGCGCCAGCGTGTCTATATGGTTGATCTGCCCGCCGGCAACACCCGAATCCCGACGACCAGACGGGTTTTTGACTACTTTCGAACTTTCAATCATACAGTAGTAGAACCAACATTGCGATAAACGGTCTCAAATGGTGTGATTTTAGTAGCACTACCAAAAGGCTTTAAAAAAACGCTGCGACTGCGTGTGTATGTGGTTGATCTGCCCGCCGGCAACACCCGAAACCCGACGACCAGACGTGTTTTTGACTACTTTCGAACGTTCAATCATACAGCAGTATGGTGAGGCCTCTATAGCCCAGTCGTAGAGCACTGGGCCCACAAGCGGAAGGTCGTGGGTTCAAACCCCGCCGGATGCTGGTCTCTCCATTATCATCTTTCATTTATTCATTGCTTATCATTCATTACAATTCGGCAAAAATCCACCTTCTCGGTCCTCAAATTTGCTTCATGAGTAGTTAGTACCTCACTGCTGACTTGTGACGATGTTAGGCCGACGTTCACTGAAAGAAGGGAAGCTGTAGACAGAAATTCGTTGGTTCTTCGTATGGCGCGTCTAAAGTATGCAGTGGCCAGTAGCCTAGTAGTGGCATAGTAGCTTGAATGGAGTACCATTGAGTACTAGGGGGAGGCTGTTTCACAGCAATAGACAATATCAGAAGACATATCAGCAATGTCCCAGAAACAGTTCAATCCGAAGGAAAAAAGAGAAAAATCAGGTGAACTGCGGGTGAACAGCGAGAGTCGTCGCAGAAACGGAATATACAGCGAGGCTTCAGCAGAAAGTATGTCAGAACAGATCACCATCTAGTAGGAGGGACAACAGCAGAGCTGGCGGAAGACGGAGTGAGGGGAGGCGAAAGAAAGGAGCAGATAAAAGGGGTTGAGAAGGTGTGCCAAAAAAAAAAAAAAATAAAAAAAAAAAAATCATACAGCAGTAGAACCAAAATTGTGATAAACGGTCTCAAATGGTGTGATTTTAGTAGCACTACCAAAAGGCTTTTAACAAACGCTGGCCTGCGTGTCAATGTGGTTGATCTGCCCGCCGGCAACACCCGAAACCCGACAAAAACGCCATTTCGAGTCTATTTCAGTGCAAACTTCAATAAAACAGCAGTAGAACTAAAACGTTGTTTAAGAATTTCAAATAGGTTGATTTTATTAGGTCGACCATATTGCTTTAAAAAATCGCTGAGACCACGTATCTATGAGTTTGATTTTTCCGCCGGCAACACCCATATTCGGACAGAAAACGCATGTTCAAATGTACCGCTGTACACACTTCAGTACTACAGCAGTAGAACAAAAACTGCGGTGGGGTGGTATTACTAGGCTGGCCATCATGCTTTTAATATCCAGTGAGACTGCATGTCTGGCCACCGGCGACACTCGTTATCCGACAACAATACCTATTTTTGTTTAATAAGTTTGAGAACGAAATGCGAAAAAACATGATGGTTAGAAATGGAAAGTAGAAACAAAAATAGATGTTGATGGTAGTGCTTCTACTGCTCTACTGCATCTACTGCTAGAAGTATATACTTCTACTGCTACTGATAGTAGTAGTTACTGCTACTGCTCCTACAGCTAGCAGTAGATCAAAAGTCACAGCATTAACGGTAGAGAAACAGATATTGGCGAAACGGTTGTGTTATAAAACATGATGGTTGAAAATTGAACTTATATTCTTGCGATGAGTATATCTGAGATGGTGCTCTACTACCTACTGGTACTGCTGGCAGTAGCTACTGCTACTGTAGCAGCAGTAGCAATAGCTTTAGCAAACATATGATGATTGCGAAAGGGGTTGTCTGTTAAACATGATGGTGGGAAAGTAGAAACAACATACTTGCGCAAAGAAAACATATATCGTCATAATTACGATGACTATTGACTCTACTTGTGCTACTGCTGGCAGTAGCTACTGCTACTGCTGGCAGTATTTAGCAGTAGCAGTAGCAGTAGCAGTAGCAGTAGCAATAGCAGTAGCAAAAATATGATGGTTGCGAAAGGGGTTGTCTGTTAAACATGATTGTGGGAAAGTAGAAACAACATACTTGCGCAAAGAAAACATCATATATCGATGATCATATATCGTCGTAATTAAAATGACTATTGACTCTACTGCTGCTACTTCTGGCAGTATTTAGCAGTAGCAGTAGTAGTAGCAAACATATGATGGTTGAGAAAGATGCGAAAAGGCTTGTCTGCTAAACATGATGGTGGGAAAGTAGAAACAACATACTGCGCAAAGAAAGCACGTGCGATGAATATACCTACTGAGATGGTGCTCTACTGCTGGCAGTAACTACTGCTACTGCTGATACTGCTGCTACTGCTGGCAGTAACTACTGCTACTGCTGCTACTGCTGGCAGTAACTACTGCTACTGCTGCTACTGCTGGCAGTAACTACTGCTACTGCTGCTACTGCTGGCAGTAACTACTGCTACTGCTGCTACTGCTGGCAGTAACTACTGCTACTGCTGCTACTGCTGGCAGTAACTACTGCTACTGCTGCTACTGCTGGCAGTAACTACTGCTACTGCTGCTACTGCTGGCAGTAACTACTGCTGCTACTGCTACTGCCAACTTCAATTCATATCAATATTATAATGCTCCATTCAGGATATGGTATTTTGTATTAGTGATTTTAATCGATGGTATGTTTATAACTGAGTGTAGTAAACTTTACCGTGACTAAGTTACGTCTGTTTCAGCAGTATATTTATTGGATATTTCATGGTGTGTATTGTGCATCAGCTTCACGTCGGCCATCTTGGGGTGTATTTTCGCAGTGCATTAGGGATTGTTTACTATAGTTACCTTTTAGAAGCTGTCATTCATAAATGATGTAAACATTTTTGTGTGAGCAAATTATGCCATCCAAAGGCATTAAAAGGAAATTTGATGTGAGAGTCACGTAATTATTACAAATATCTATTGGTTTACTCTGAGTAATAATTATCTTCAATTCTTTTTAGTGATTTAATTATAGTATATTGATAGTGCACACCTGTTTTGTGTGCGCATAAAGTTTACGTGTGTGCACAGATTTGAATTGTGTTACACAATTATTTTATGTGCGAACAGTTATTTTGTGTGTTCTGCACACTGTTTTGTGGTGTACTTGTGTGGGTATATAAGCTCCTCTCGCTTTAAAATCAGGGAGATATATATAAAATAGACCAACATGAGCTTATCCCACCTGTGTCCCCATCACTCAGCCTCTGCCAAGTTAATCTTCTTGTGTCCCTGCAAACCATCTATTGCCATGTCTTGCGTCTGCTTGGATCCTGCCATCCGTGCGTGATTGATAAGCATTAGTAACATTATTTAAACTACTAAGATTATTATAAATAAACTACTATTCAAAACCTCGCCAAATGGCCTAGTTGCCAACGGCGAGGAAAAACAAAACCTTATACTACTACTACAAATCAGGGAGAGAGACGACTGTGACGCTTGATATAGATCTAACATATATATAGAATCATACATAAAGAAAACGAACACATTTTAGGTGAAACATTTTATTTAAAGTAGATCTATTTAAATAAACCTGAAAAGTTAAGATAAAGGGATTGTATATTTAAAATTAAGTCTCTCTGCCTATTGTCATAAAGAGCATTGGAATATTCAAGCATCATTATTTTATAATCATACCTGTTGATCAGTTATTTATATCAGATGTTATATAAATATATATAGAGAACATTGTTTTACTATTAAAACTATAGAGGTAAATAAAATATATAGTTGAACTGATCATTGTGTTTAATGTGTTTCCCCGATCAATGAGTAAATTATTGAAACACATGTTGGAGTCAATATGAATTTTGACTGATCTCTCTGACATATATACAAAGTAAACACAAATAAACGGTCAGCTACCAAAACATTAAAGTACAAAAATAAACAGCCAGCTACCCAAGCGCGAAACAATACTTTACCTTAAGAAATAGCTTCAGTATAAAGCTTAAGGATAGAAGGAAAAAAAGTTGTCC
Source organism: Cyrtodaria siliqua (assembly GCA_037043455.1). Lineage (NCBI taxonomy): Eukaryota > Metazoa > Mollusca > Bivalvia > Adapedonta > Hiatellidae > Cyrtodaria > Cyrtodaria siliqua. The sequence continues at coordinate 59,351 of JAWPHD010014523.1, forward strand.
CTGAGAAAGTGGCCTAAAGGTCTCACAACACACTTCGATTTTACTATGTTGGCCATAGGCAGTAAAGTCCAATTTTCCATTCTGAATCGAGCATTTACAGTCTAAAATAAAAAATTTTGGGAAAATACAGTTACTGCTGCTCATAAAATCCACAAAATCTGGTACAGAGCCCACTTTGTTTGTTTTTTAATGTCAGTGGTGGCAGGCAAGGTACTCTTTTCGGCTTTCAATAAACAGTTTGCACCTAAATTCATACGCATTTTGAGCACCCACAAATGTGACACATTTTGCTGTCAGTGTCGTCTAATCGCTGTTCATTCAATCTCACACTATTGTTTTCTCACCTGCAACAAGAAAAGAAAATATTCATGGGCAATTATTAAAATATCTCAAGCCGAAGTACACACCCCTACTTTTTGTGGTGTAAGAATCACCCTACAATCACATGCAAGGGAGCTAAGTGTGTAGTGAGGCCTAAACGCAACTTTTGAACGTATACATTACTTCAGGTCTGGAGGGTCAATGTTAAACATGCATGTGTTATGTCACGTTTAGGTACAACTATAACCGAAGTGAGAAACCTCTAGTGCATGCAGTTCATGAGAAATTTACCCAGATTGATCACACCGATTGAGTACTGAAATATCATTGTTGTACCGATTGAGTACTGTAATATCAATATGTTGTACAGATTGAGTACTGTAATATCATTGTTGTACAGATTGAGTACTGTAATATCATCGTTGTACAGATTTAGTACTGTAATATCATTGTTGTACAGATTGAGTACTGTAATATCAGTGTTGTACAGATTGAGTACTGTAATATCATTGTTGTACAGATTGAGTACTGTAATATCAGTGTTGTACAGATTAAGTACTGTAATATCAGTGTTATACAGATTGAGTACTGTAATATCATTGTTGTACAGATTGAGTACTGTAATATCAGTGTTGTACAGATTGAGTACTGTAATACCGGTGTTGTACAATTATGATTTACGTTTGGTGACATTGACATTGCAATGCCAAGGTTTAATGAACATCCGGTCAAACGTGAGACACATTTATCCGGTAATATAAAGTTTCAAAAAAGAGGTTCATGACATACGTATTAACCTAGTTTACCTAACTTCAGATGTATGTCATACTGGTTAAGGTTATATCTGGAAATAAACGGTGATTGACCTACTTGAGAGGCAACTGATCTATTTTTGAGAAAAGAAATAAGGCATATATCTTAAAAAGTGTAACGATAGTCTGGACCAGGATTACTTCCAAATTTAAAATTGAATTATAAGGCCAAAATATAAAAATGCCCCACTGCTGAGGTCAAATGCAAATTTCAACT
>JAWPHD010014524.1:0-60693 GCA_037043455.1 Cyrtodaria siliqua
ATGTTTCTGCTGTTTTAGAAAGTATCACAGAAGTAAAGAAACTGACTAACGGCCAGATAGCCCGGACACTTGTCTACTCGATAGTATCCAATAGTTGGTCTAGCTGCCGTTATAGTTCTTGTGTTCTGGCTGTGGAAGCGATTTCGACGACAAGTCTACGAATACCATGAACAGCTACCCACAGTAGATCCAGTTCTGTCAATGCCCCCATCTCCGAGCCAGCCACGACCTTTGAAGTTAGTAGAAGTACGAGCGCGAGGCAGGTTTGGGTCAGTTTGGAAGGCTCAGTTACACGAGGAGTTTGTGGCAGTGAAGATTTTCCCACTTCAGGATAAGCAGTCATGGATTGCCGAACAAGACATTTATAGATTACCTCAGATGAATCATGACAATGTCTTACATTTTATGGCGACAGAAAGGAGGGGTGACAATTTAAACATTGAGTTATGGTTAATCACAGAGTTTCATCCACATGGGTCATTGTACGAGTACCTGAAGGGTAACACAGTTAGCTGGGTTGAGATGTGTAAAATAGCAGAGACTATGTCAACTGGGCTGTCGTTCTTGCACGATGAGATTCCCGCCACCAGGGGATTGGAATCAAAACCGGCAATTGCACACCGGGACTTCAAGAGCAAAAATGTACTGGTTAAGGCAGACCTGTCCGCATGTATAGCAGATTTCGGGCTGGCACTCAAGTTTGAGAAGAGCAAGAGTCCTGGTGAGACGCACGGCTTGGTAAGTAAATCCAGTATAAATAAAGTATACTTAACAATAAAAGTTTAGCACAACTTTTTAGGGACATAGATTAAACATATGAACATTTATATAATTGTTTGAAGCTATTAGCAATGCTATGTAAGGATGAGACTTTCCAAAATATGTTTTGTTTTATTATTTTCTAAGCCTTAGTATCAGAATTACCTCCCATATACAGGGTTCTCAATAGACGCGTACACACGCGTTTTGACGCATGGAATTTCAATTTGACCCATTTCTGACGCATCTAATTTACGACCTGTGCGTTTTTATGACGCGCCGTGTATTTGCTTCCAAGCATCAATCCAATACCTATTTACATCACAGCTGCATAAACAGTGATTGACACCTTGCCTGACGACCTTGATCCCCTCTCAGACCAATCAAATTCGCTGCTGTCGCATCTTGGTGGGAAATAACCTGTCTGTAAATGATGTCACTGTGTAATCTAATCGCTGCTATTGTGTTGATAATTTAATGATTATCTTTGAAGTTTATGATGCTTTGCGCGGGTGAAGACTATTATGACTTGATTGGATTAACTGTTTAATTGATTGCTACACGGCTTCTGATTGATTAGGGGGTTAATTAAATTGAATTGCGATAAAACAGAAGCTAGCGGTCAAACGTGTGAACAGGTAAAATCGTCAAAAATAAAATTGACTTTATTTGTGTTTGTTGTTTGTTTATTTGTGTTGTTGTCTCGTTAATTTTGTTTTACGCACGTTTTAAAGAATAAAGAAATATAGTTTTAATGAAGATAATTTAAATATTTATAAATCGGACGAAATGTACATAAAAAGAGCGTTTTTTAACCTGGGTTGGCATTCAGATCAAAACTTACCGGACATTACGCATTGTGATATTTTGCGATTACGGACATTGTTTGTGCTATCGAGTAACGGACTATTAATTCATGTATGTTAAATTCACAAATAAATGGCGCAAAGAAGTATATTTTCGTCTATTATATAATATTATAGAGTGTACTATACTACAGAATTATTTTTTGAAATAAATGAAATAAATAAATGAGAATAGATTTCTTGAGAATTAAACATACATTAAAGATACACTGTCCTTTGTTTTCTTGTTTAATGTTCCAAATATACATACGTATACAATTGGTGCAAACAGAGATTGTGTTATAATAACACCAATAACTTATAATATTAATAACAAATGTGGACCCCAATTTATAAAACATCCTTACATAACTTTGGAATCTTTGACATAATGACACATTATTGTAAAATGGAATAGTAGTCATTTAAGTTCAAATGTATATATATTCTTGCACACCTTTCTTTGTAATACAATATTTACAGAATTCACTACAATTAAAGTTATTAAAGGATGTTTTGTAAAACGGCGTTTCGATTTGTTCGATTTATATTTTACTCTTGCTTTTTCAATTTTGACCCTTGAGATTTTTGAGTCAAGGGTCATATGACTCTTCACTTTTAAAGTCTATTGAGAACCCTGCATATATTAAAAACAAATTATTTCTTATAGAAACTTATTGCTTTGAACACATTTTTTATTTGGCATGGACAAGAATTGCCCATGCTGTCATTGTATAAAAAAAGCTAAAATGTGAAAGAATGTTATTCTCAAACAAAAACATTCAAAATTTCGTATTTTAAAATTGCCTCCATTTTCATTGAAACAAGAAAGATTTTCGGTAACCTATAACAGTATGTTCCCAACATATTTGCTTAAATTTTATCACTCACTTTGTTTACAAATGACTATTGCATGATTTTTAGTAATATCTTTGTCACTTTACCATTAAACCCGAACATACACGGTTTTGTATCATGTCTATGGAATTGACTTGCATTTTATGTGCTAAATTTATTTTTCTCAGTATATTTACATTTAGCATAGATTCGTGCTTAGTCACATTGCTGAAGCAATTAACTAGCAGCACTTGCATCTTGGTCAGTGTGTCAATAAATACGAATATACCAGACATATTTGCCACATTTGCCCATTTTTTTGAATCTATATAAAAGATCAGAACATTTCAATGAAAACAGGTATGAAAAGTGGACTGACCCGGACTCCCTCCCTTAGGCTGTCCAAATTATTTGGAAACAGATACTTGACAAAAATGGCGGGTCTTTTTCCGAAAGAAGGGGCCATTACCCTTTATTTAGGGTCCACTAATAGTTTGTGTTTGTTGCTTCCATGGGATCCCCTTTTCAGTATTAGTTGAGGCTTAAATATGGGGGTGGGGTGAAATTTTATTTTATATGACAAATGGAAAATGGCCTCGGCACAAGGCAAAAATAGTAAAACATTCTGCGGAGTACTTCCAAGATTGAAAACTTCCAGCAAATTCTTTGGGTTTTTAGCTCTACTGATCCGAGATCAGCAGAGCTTATGCCGTGGTGCGGCGTCCGTCGTCCGTCCGTCTGTCTGTCTGTCCGTCCGTTAACTTTTATTTGTAGCGACTACTTCTCTGAAACTACTGGATGGATATTCATAAAACTTTACAGAAATGTTGCCCATGAAGTCTAGTTGATCCTAGCAAAAATTCATGTTGATGTGAAATCCAAGATGGCCGCCAAAGCTAAAAATAGATTTTTTAAATTCAAGTTTGTAGCGACTACTTCTTGAAAACTATAAGTGATATTGATATGGGACTTTTTCTAAAATGATCAGCATGACATGATGTTGGTCCTTGTCGAAAATCATTTTGATTTGACGTTAAACATGGCTGCCAGCGGCCATCTTTGTTTACAAAGAGTTATATAATGAAAACTTGTAGCGACTACTCCTCGGATTTTCATGAAACTTCACAGGAATGTTGCTCTTGATGTCTAAATGATCCTAGCGAAATTTCAGGTCGGCCGGAAATTCAAGATGGCCGCCACGGCTAAAAATAAATTTTCAAAATACAAGTTTGTAGCGACTACTTCTTGAAAACTGTAAGTGATATTGATATGGGACTTTTTCTAAAATGATCAGCATGACATGTTGTTGGTCCTTATCAAAAATCGTTTTGATTCAACATTAAACGTGGCTGCCAGCGGCCATCTTTGTTTACATAGAGTTATATAGTAAAAACTTGTAGCGACTACTCCTCTGAAACTACTTGGCGGATTTTCATGAAACTTTACAGGAATGTTGCTCTTAATGTCTAATTGATCCTAGCAAAATTTCAGATCGGCCAGAAATTCAAGATGGCTGCCACAGTTAAAAATAATTTTTTAAAAAATAAGTTTGTAGCGACTACTTCTTGAAAACTATAAGTGATATTGATATGGGACTTTTTCTAAAATGATCAGCATGACATGATGGTTATTCAAGTCGAACATTATTTTGATTTGACGTTAAACATGGCTGCCAGTGGCCATGTTTGTTTACATAGAGTTATATAATGAAAACTTGTAGCGACTACTCCTCTGAAACTACTTGACGGATTTTCATAAAACTTCACAAGAATGTTGCTCTTGATGTCTAATTGATCCTAGCAAAATTTCAGGTCGGCCGGAAATTCAAGATGGCCGCCATGGCTAAAAATAGATTTTCAAAAAACCAGTTTGTAGCGACTACTTCCTGAAATCAAAATCAATCAGTAGAGCTTCAAGGTCATTGACCTCTTGTTTTAAATGTTTTTATTAAATGTTTTTTTTTTTTGTTTTTTTTTGAAGAAATAAAAAATACCGGGCGGCATAAAAAACGAGGGCGGGCGGGGATGAGAATCTAGCAATTAATTTATTATGGCCTTAGTTTGCTGTATGGTAATATTGCTCAAATGACTGCAAGCCACCACATGAAACTAAATATTTTTTTGTATTCACCCAATACACAGACGTAGATATAGAGGATTGATGACAACTCATACTCAAACATACCAAAAAGTGACGTTAATTAATTTTGCGCATTAAAAATGCCCCTTTTTTTTTATTTACCCTGCCCTATTTTAAGGCTGGGGGAAATACTAGACAATGTCCATAACTTTTAGCTTATAAAACACACACTAATTACGTTCGCACACACTAAACATTATTGAATATTTACTAATTAAATGTAATATTGTTTAACGTAATTCAATTGCGCTGCAATAAAAGAAGTGCGTTTTAACTCGCCGCCCAAACTAAAATTACACTTGCAGGTAATTATAGTGAGCGCGAGATAGTCGACGTCGCTCCTGACAGAGCTAAGCGGGCTGTACATATTACGCAATACATACTATCAGGGCTTCTAAAATCGCCGGTTTGTCGGTCCGCAGACCGAATTCTGTTTTTCCGAACCGATTTTCTTTTCAAAATCTCTGTTAAAATCGGTCCCAGATATTTTATCTATCGGTCGTTAAAAAATCTACAATTACCTTACACACTCCTTGAAATATGCCTTGCGGCAATATTCTTTGATCCATAACACGATTGTTTGTCACTCGCTGTGCGAAAGTTGGTCAATTTGGACTAAACCATAACCGATAGTAGGGAGTTTTCCGGAAGAGTCTATAGCCATGTAGCACGCCTTTGATGTGTGATCAGTGAAAGTATATCACGCGTTCTGTCGGTTCACTGTAGCGAGTGTTACCGTCTGTGATTTCTTTGATATACTGTTAGTCGTAAGGTGTTAGCCTGTTTGCTTGTGTCGGTTTGTTTTTTTAAGTGGCCAAAGCTGGGACTGAAATTTGTTTGCGTCATTAAAATACCGAGATGTGTTAATTGTTTGTTTGATTTTTTTTTTACAATAACTTTAAGTATAATATTAAGGAAAGTGATCAAACCCTGACACCGTTTTTTTTTTAAGTCGGACCGAAATTGTTTGCGTTAGTCGTAACATTTGGTATTAATTAAGCTAATTGATGAAAAACGATATTACTCAAATTTATGTAAAATCGTATATAATCCGCTAGTCCGCGCGTGTTAGTCCGCGTTTTATACCTACCCGGTTTATTAGACATTTCCGGTTCAATTCCTCAAATGATCTGACAACAATTTTAATATTGAGTGAAAATTATTCATTCAGTAAAGCGATGACATGATGTCAGTCATTAAAATGTACAAATTGTGATGAAGTAAGTTAGAAATAATACAAATATAATACAAACATACATTTTAAATAGTTCTCTATATCAATGACTGAACGAAAAAAATTCATGGTGTAGCTGACATGGTGGGTGGGGTACGGCGATTTTAGTGATTTTTAGCTCTACTGATCAGAGATCAGCAGAGCTTATGCCGTGGTGCGGAGTCCGTCGTCCGTCCGTCCGTCTGTCCGTCTGTCCGTCTGTCTGTCCGTAAACTTTTATTTGTAGCGACTTCACAGCTGAAACTACTGGATGGATATTCATGAAACTTTACAGAAATGTTGCCCATAAAGTCTAGTTGATCCTAGCAAAAATTCATGTTGATGTGAAATCCAAGATGGCCGCCAAAGCTAAAAATAGAGTTTTAAAATACAAGTTTGTAGCGACTTCTTCTTGAAAACTATAAGTGATATTGATATGGGACTTTTTCTAAAATGATCAGCATGACATGATGTTGATCCTAGTCAAAAATCGTTTTGATTCAACGTTAAACATGGCTGCCAGCGGCCATCTTTGTTTACATAGAGTTATATAGTAAAAACTTGTAGCGACTTCACAGCTGAAACTACTGGATGGATATTCATGAAACTTTACAGAAATGTTGCCCATAAAGTCTAGTTGATCCTAGCAAAAATTCATGTTGATGTGAAATCCAAGATGGCCGCCAAAGCTAAAAATAGAGTTTTAAAATACAAGTTTGTAGCGACTTCTTCTTGAAAACTATAAGTGATATTGATATGGGACTTTTTCTAAAATGATCAGCATGACATGATGTTGATCCTAGTCAAAAATCTTTTTGATTCAACGTTAAACATGGCTGCCAGCGGCCATCTTTGTTTACATAGAGTTATATAGTAAAAACTTGTAGCGACTACTTCTCTGAAACTACTTGGCGGATTGTCATGAAACTTTACAGGAATGTTGCTCTTGATGTCTGATTGATCCTAGAAAAATTTCAGGTCGGCCGGAAATTCAAGATGGCCGTCACAGCTAAAAATAGATTTTTAAAAAATAAGTTTGTAGCGACTACTTCTTGAAAACTATAAGTGATATTGATATGGGACTTTTTCTAAAATGATCAGCATTACATGATGTTGATCCTAGTCAAAAATCGTTTTGATTCAACGTTAAACATGGCTGCCAGCGGCCATCTTTGTTTACATAGAGTTATATAGTAAAAACTTGTAGCGACTACTCCTCTGAAACTACTTGGCGCATTGTCATGAAACTTTACAGGAATGTTGCTCTTGATGTCTAATTGATCCTATCAAAATTTCAGGTCGGCCGGAAATTCAAGATGGCCGTCACAGCTAAAAATAGATTTTTAAAAAATAAGTTTGTAGCGACTACTTCTTGAAAACTATAAGTGATATTGATATGGGACTTTTTCTAAAATGATCAGCATGACATGATGTAGATCCTTGTGGAAAATTATTTTGATTCGACGTTAAACATGGCTGCCAGTGGCCATCTTTGGTTACATAGAGTTATATAGTAAAAACTTGTAGCGACTACTCCTCTGAAACTACTTGACGGATGTTCATGAAACTTCACAGGAATGTTGCTCTTGATGTCTAGTTGATCCTAGAAAAATTTCAGGTCGGCCGGAAATTCAAGATGGCCGCCACAGCTAAAAATAGATTTAAAATAAATAAGTTTGTAGCGACTACTTCTTCAAAACAATAAGAGATATTGATATGGGACTTTTTCTAAAATGATCAGTATGACATGATGTTGGTCCTTGTCGAAAATCGTTTTGATTTGACCTTAAACATGGCTGCTTTGTTTACATAGAGTTATATAATGAAAACTTGTAGCGACTACTTCTTTGAAACTACCTGACGGATTTTCATGAAACTTCACAGGAATGTTGCTCTTAATGTCTTATTGATCTTAGCAAAATTTCAGGTCGGCCGGAAATTCAAGATGGCCGCAACGGTTAAAAATAGATTTTCAAAAAACAAGTCTGTAGCGACTACTTCCTGAAATCAAAATCAATCAGTAGAGCTTCAAGGTCATTGACCTCTTGTTTCAAAATAAGCGTGATTCTTACGGCAGTTAAAAACCTGGACCGATTTGCATTTTAAAATTTTAGAAGCCCTGCATACTATGTAGGAAAGCTAATGTGCTAGTGACAAATAATAATTAAATGATTTTTTTCAAATTCACGAATGTATTGCTACAGACTTCTTTGGGTCTATGCTCAAGTTTTCATGTATACATTTCACTGAATAAAAGCCGGACAGTTATTTGGTTATGCTCAATATCTGCTTACTCAGGACAGTGTCTATTTAACCTTGACAACAACGGGTTTATAGGCACGGCTAGGCAATGCTCTTGTTGTACTCTTATATTAAGTCCTTTTATGTAAGTAGGGCAACCGCAAACCAAAGATGTTTTATGATTAAAAGGAATGAGGTTTTCTGTTTACAGGTGGGTACAAGGCGGTACATGGCACCAGAGGTTCTGGAAGGGGCTATCAGCTTTAACAGAGATGCATTTTTACGTATCGACATGTATGCATGCGGTTTGGTGTTATGGGAGCTTATGGCACGGTGTTCAGTCTGTGAAGGTATGTTATCATAAGCGATTTTTCTGGCTCGATATTTAGGTAGACAGATGTCTGTCAGTGATTTCATCTTGCAATAGTCTGTTGCCCGATGTGTGTAGAAAACAGAAACCCATTGATATATACTCCTCAAAATAATTTGAGGACCACAATAGAACAGTAATAATTATATTATTATTAATATTTTAATATAACAGATTTTTAATACATGTGTGTAACATTTTATTATATATTTTCCAGTGAAATAGTGGATTTTATGATTAAAATAAAACCTTATATTTTCACTGTGAAAATATAAACAAAGACGTCGCGCAACTGTCGACTTGTTGGCGTTATTGACGTCGTTGTTGCGCGTCACTTTTATCTTCTTTTTATAAGACAATTCCTAAGGTTGTTAGTATATAATAAAAAGAATATTTGTTGTTTTGTCATGAGTGTAGGATTTATTTTTATCTGGAAATGAGGAAGCTCAAGTATTTCCACTCATACTACAGCACTTGTGAAAATATAAGTTTTCTCACTTCTCGATGAAAATAAATTCTATATTCACTCCAATCCAACAAATATCCTCTATATAGTTGTAAAAATACAAATAAACTTAAAAAAATCAAAAAAGACGTTCAATTACAGCGCTTCAAAAAATAAACCAAATATGAACATGTTCCTTAAATTATTTTGAGGAGTATAGATGAATTGAATAAAAGTCTAAAGGAATGAAGATTAATGCATAGCGCATTCAAATTAAAGAACCAAAGCTTCTTTTTAGCACAGCAGTACATGTATGTGTGTTTTGAAATTGAATTGCAGCAGCACCATGATGCTATAAGTTGCTGTGGTGGAACAAAGGCCTTTTTAAAACGGTGTTCCAGTTAAGCTATGAGCACAATTGGTGGTGTACGCATGAAAAAAATACGTAATTTCTTTGATTATGACTGGGAGGAGTGGGCACGCTTGATTTTTCTTACTGTTAGAGTGTGTATGCGGGAATTTGGTTCCCAATATTTATCGACAATTTTTTGATGCATTTTTGTAAGCATTGATTTTATTTTTAATGCCTTTTTAGTTTAAACTTATTTATTTTACATCGATTGTAACGAAAGCTCTATGAACTTATTTGAATCAGTCTCGATGTCTTCCTGGGTAGAACCAGTACTAAGCAATGCAGATAAAGTGTCTTGCTCAGGGACACAACGCATATGGCAATGACGGGAATCGAACCCACGACTTTTGGATCATGGGTCCAACGCTCTACCACTAGACCACAGCGCTCCACTAATGCCTTTTTGGTGAAAAGATATGCTTAATTATGCAAATTTTATCTGGAGCACTGTTAAAAAACCAATGAACATTGTAGTTATTGCATAGATTTTTCAAATGTTGCAACAAACCATTTATTGTTGGTGTTTGTTTTTTGTGCTCCCCGAAGGGCTAGCATTTTTATGATCCCCGAAGGGCGAGCATATATTTGCCGCTTCGTGTCACACTTTCTTGTCCGGACCATAACTCAAAAACTATTAAAGGGAATGAAATGAAACTTGGAACATTGATTGGCAATGAAAGGAAGTGCAGATTGCAAGAACCGTAACTGTCATCATTCAAATTAGAGATTGCCCTTTGTAATTTTATACTTAGACTTTTTGTACGGAGCATATCTTCAAAACTACTGATGGGACTGCAATAAAACTTCACACAATGATAGAGGGCAATGAGAGGAAGTGCAGAGTGCAAGAACCGTAACTCTGTCTTCATTCAAATTAGACTTATTGCCCTTTGTAATTTTATACTTAAATTTGTTGTCCATGGCATATCTTTAAAACTACTAGTGGGACTGCAATGAAACTTCACACAATGATAGAGGGCAATGAGTGGAAGTGCAGAGTGCAAGAACTATAACTCTGTCACCATTCAAATTAGAGTTATTTCCCTTTGTAATTTTATACTTAGATTTTTTTATCCTGAGCATTAACTACTAATGGAACTGCAAATTGAAAACTGCTTGGTGATACAAGGCCATATGATAAGATGAGGGTACATTTCGGGGAGCATCCATCGGTTCTGCCGATTTTCTTGTTTCGGTTTAAAAATGTTTTAACCGTTAAACTTCTTTACCAGAGCCTGTGCCGGAGTACCAGCTACCTTTTGAGGAGGAGGTTGGTCAACACCCATCACTAGAGGACATGCAAGAACTGGTAGTAATTAACAAAGTGAGACCGGCAATCAAAGATAGTTGGTTGAGACATTCTGTAAGTATAACCTGATGTTGATATTAACAAAGTGAGACCCGCAATCAAAGATAGTTAGTTGAGACATTCTGTAAGTATAACCTGCTGTTGATATTAACAAAGTGAGACCTGCATTCAAAGATGATTGAGATATTTTGTAAGTATAATTGCTGTTGATATTAGTTGGCCAAGTGAGACGTGTAGGTTGGGATATTCTGTATTAAAGTATAACCTTATTGTTATTAACAAAGTGAGACCTGCAATCAAAAAAAAAAAGAATATTGGTTGAGATATTCTGTAAATATAACCTGCTGTTGTTATGAACAAAGTGAGATGTGTAGGTTGAGATATTCTGTATTTTAAGACATGCATATTAAACCTTCTATTGTTATTAACAAAATGAGACCTGTAATCAAAGATAATTGGTTGCGACATTCTGTAAGTATAACTTGCTGGTATTATTAACAAAAGACCTGCATTTAAAGATAACTGGTTGAGACATTCTGTAAGTATAACCTACTGTTGATATTAGTAAAGTGAGACAAGCAGTCAAAGAAAATTGGCGAAATATTTCTTGGCCAAACATTCTGTAAATAATTCTTGCTGTTGTTAACATTGTGAAACAAATTCTTATGAAGCTTTTTTAGGAACATTCTTAGTATGTATTATTAAAATTCATCTCCCTTAAAAAATCCACAGTGGCTAGCTCTTGTGATCGCTCTACCATCCTCGTTAACATGACATGTAGGAACTTCCGAACTTTTGATTAGGACTGTTCCAGAAAAACATACCCACCAGTGATGGCAATAAAAAGAACTATAGGGGGTACCCTCGTTCAATAATTTGCATATGTAGTTGGTGGGGTAAATATAAAAAACACTTCTATAGGGAGTTATATTCCATGAAATCTAATATAAATAAATTCAGAATGCATAGGTATAAAAATAATAATGCAAAAGCTCATTTGATTTCGGAACATTATTTTAATAAATAGTTCTACATTTCATTTTCGGAAACCAGAAACAACCAAAGCGTCTCCGAAACGAAATTACCTTTTACAGTTGTCTCCCTTTCTGTACAAATTGTCGCCCAAAGTACTTTCGTACTTTTTGTCGAAAAAATTCGGGAACGACTCAAAAATCTCGAGTCAAATATATTATTTGGCAACAGAGACAATGTTTTTAGCCCTACTGGCCTAGGGCCAGCAGAGCTTATGGGGTCGTCAGATTGTTAATATCAATGTAAACTCGGACAAGTTCGAAAACCAGCCAGGTGGGACCAGTAACAGCAGAGTTACGGCCCTTGATTTAGTTAGATATGATATATTTTGCCTCGTTAAGACGAAAGGGCCTTCATTTTTCATCCGATCTTTACCAAACTTTAACAGATTGTTAATATTAATGAAAGCTCGTCAAGTTCGAAAACCACTGGAGTTATAGCCCTTGATTTAGTTAAAAATGCTACATTTTGCCTCAAGACAATAGGGCATTAATTTTTCATCCGATCTTTACCAAACTTTATCAGATTGTTAATATGAAAGCTCTGACATGTTCGAAAACCAGCCAGATCAGACTATTTACACTGGAGTTATGGCCCTTGATTTTCTGAAATATGCTATATTTTGGCCCCATTAAGACGAAAGGGCCTTCATTTGGCCGGATTTCAGTGATAATTTTAAGGGATGATCAGTACCAAGCCTAGTTGTTCATATCGTCACTGTGTTCCGGTTGAATGATTTTGGCAGAGTTGTGGCCTTTTAAAGGTTTTAGTACACTAACTTTGTCCTGACTAGTTCTCCTGAACCCCTGGCCGGATTTAAACAAAACTTTTTAGGGATGATCAGAACCTGGTCTAGTTGTGCAAATCATCGTCGTGTTCGGTTGAATGATTTTTTGGCAAAGTTATGGCCCTTTAAAGGTTTTAATACACAAACTTTGTCTGGACTAGTTCTCCTGAACCCCTCGCCAGATTTCAATAAAACTTTGCTGGGATGATCAGCACCAAGCCTAGTTGTGCATGTCATCATTGCGTTCCAATTTTTTGGCGGAGTAGTGGCCCTTTAAATGTTTTTGATACACAAACATTTTCCGACTAGTTCTCCTGACTGAACTGGAAAGGCTGGATTTCAACGAAAGTTGACAAGGATGATCAATATCAAGCGTAGTTGTGCATATCATCGACATATTCCGGTTCAATGATTTTTGAAGAGTTATGTCCCCTTATACATAAACTTTATCTTTAGCCAGTAGAGCGTCCACAGGCCCTCTTGGGCCTCTTGTTTATTTTTAACTCTACTGATGGTGCGGTGTCCATCGTCCGCCCGTCTGTCTGTCCGTAAACTTTTTTGTAGCGACTACTCTGAAACTACTAGATGGATTTTCATGAAACTTTCAGGAATGTTGCCCAGGATGTCTAGTTGATCCTAGCAAAAAAGCGCGTTGATGTGAAATCCAAGATAGCCACCAAAGCTAAAAATGGATTTTTAAAAAACAATCTTGCAGCGACTACTTCTTGAAAACTATAAGTGATATATGGGACTTTTTCTAAAATGATAAGCATGACCTGATGTTTGTCCTTGTCGAAAATCATTTTGATTCAACGCTAAACATGGCTGCCAGCAGACATCTTTGTTTACATAGAGTTATATAGAAAGAACTTGTAGTGAATACTCCTGAAAACTAATTGACAGATTTCCATGAAGCTTCACAGGAATGTTTCTCTTGATCTCAGAAAATTCAAGATGGCCACCACGGCTAAAAATAGATTTGTAAAAAAAAAGTTTGTAGCACCTACTTCTTGAAAACTATAAGTGTTATTGATTTAGGACTGTTTCTAACATGATGTTGGTCCTTGTGTAAAATCATTTTGAGTCGTCATTGAACACGACTACTCCTTTGAAACTACTTGATAGATTTTCATGAAACTTCACAGGAATACTGATCTAGCTAACAAAACCTATCAGTAGAGCTTAACGGTCATTGACCTCTTGTTCATTTTTCCGACTCCGACCACCTAAAATTCGAGAAAATGAAGGGGGAAAAAGATGTGTTTTGCGAGAAAAATAAAAATTCCGACGTGACTATGTTAACAAGGTTAGAGTATTATACCCGACCTAGGGGACATAATTTGATGTTTAAAAATGGCCGCGACCAGCAACATTTGTGCTTCTGTACGTACTGACATGTAAATAAATTTTCAAAAGGTGTTTCGAACCAATCGATCGATGATTTGTCGCCAATAATTCTGATGATAATACTTACTCGCTTAAGCAGAGCTTTATATGATGCCATAATTTTGTGAGAAAAAAATCCCCGGATTGTGATTTTTGAGCTTTTCCAAGGGGAGGTTGAGATAAGGAAGTGATTTCTGGTTGTGTGGGCGGGATTATTGAGAGAGAAAATCCTGCAGGTGTTTTTGAGAATTACATGTGGGGAATCTTTCGAAAGAGTCGTGCCAACTTAGGGAAGCCAAACATAATAATATTAAAGCATAAAAGAACAAATGGGATCTGTACAAAAAATCTCTTCTATATAGTGGGGTGTGTGGGGAGGGAGGTCGTTTTTTTGTGTGGGGGACCAGTAAATGCTTCTATAGGGGGAAGCATTTAGCTAATTCTTGCTTCTATAAGTAGGTCCATTTGGTGTAAAAATGCTTCTACAGCGGGTAGTCTTAATTTCAAAGTGCCTCCCTCCCAAGAGAATAACAACCCCGTCTAGTTAACAACTGCATAATCCTCATTCTTACATTTTGTCAAGTCTTTGTGACTATTTCAAATGTATATTTGCAGGGTATGGAGAATCTGGCATCAACTATAGAAGAATGCTGGGATCATGATGCCGAGGCCCGGCTCTCGGCCGACTGTGTATTGGAACGAATATCTCAGTTAAGCAGGACAATGAATACCTCAAATATGTCGTCAAACATTGCAAGCACTCAGCAACCTCTGATCATTAACACGAACCAGGGATTACCTCCAGTCTCCCCAGTCGTTGTGCAGACTTTATAACTAAAGTGACCATTACCATGGTTACCATGGTTTGTCGTGGCAACAAGAAACGTTCATCAACATAGTTACCTCCCATCTGATGGCCTTTTTCAGTGTTTTTATATTTTTTACAGTGTATGTGGTTGATATGTACTGTAGGATTTTCGGTGTTTAAGTATTAAACCTCAGCTTTCGGGTATATACACACAGTTCTCGAACGTAAGTGTTTTTAATATCAAACCTCAAGTTCCAGATATACAGTTATAGTTCTCAGATTTCTGGTGTTTAAATCTCAACTTTCAAGTATACCAGTCACAGTTTTCAGCTCTGTTGAAAGTTACTAAAACATACACGATAACACAAAGTGTTAAAAACTATTAAAAGCATTGTTGGCCATACGATGTTTGAGAATCGATTATTAATCGATTCGTTCTACTATGGTAGTATGATTTTGCTATGGAAATTGAACATTGCATAGTTACCTCAGACAAGATGTCTAAATGAAATATCATGAATTAATTACCTCGTGATTTATTTGAAGGCTGTTCAAATGTGCTGTTGTTAACAGTATTGAGCTGTTAGCTTGATATCAGGATATTGGTGTGCGGGTTGTACGTGTACATGTCAGTAGACATGCATACTTATTTACTCTTAAACTGAACTTTATTAATACATTTTATATTTATCAGATGAACGATGATAGATAAAAGACAACTCGGTGAACAGTTTGTGATGTGGTTTGACTATTGGTACATTTTTGTATCTGCAGAGTTTTAACCTGAAGTGATTATAACATGCTTGCAGCGTCCAACTGTATCGGTAAAGGTATGGCTGCATAGTTCTAACCAGAAGTGGTTATTACATACGTGCAGTCCCCAACATACGGGTGCATAGTTCTAACCAGAAGTGATTATTACATACGTGCAGTCCCCAACAGGATCGGCACAAGTATGGCTGCGTAGTTCTAACCAGAAGTGATTATAACTTCTAACCAGAAGTGATTATAACGTAATAGCAGCGTCCAACAATATCGGTACAAGAATGACTGCATAGTTTTAACTGGAAGTGATTATTACAAACATGCAGTCTCTACAGATTCTTATAGTTTCTGTATGAAACATGGTACTTAAGAACGCCAAGGTAGAATGGTTCATCTAAAATGGATCTGGCGCATTGTCAGAAATTGGAATAGGCGTGTAACTTTTGTTGAAGAGCCGCTGACCTAACATAGGGCATTTTTAGTGTTGTTTTTCTTTATGATTAATAAATTCATGTTCTTATAATAACTTTTTCAGAGCATGTTCAGATGTGATTGAATGTTATCGGACTTGCCTGTTTGTGTTGGTTGACTTTTCAGAAATCTTACATGGGCTTCTACTGGTCCAATCGCCCTTATTTTACTGGTTTTAAAATTTTAATAATTCAATAATACTATTTTTAAAATGTTTAATTTTTTTTTTTAAAGAAGTTTTGATGATCTGTACTTGTGTACCATAATGTTACAACAGCGTGGATGGAAGGATCGTCATCTCTCAGCAATCATCCTTATAGTAATGATTAATGAGCCAGTGCATTTTTAGCATACCTCAATTTTATGACATATACTATTGTTTGGGGTGCTTTTTTCAGCCAATTTTTTTTTTACTTTTCTGACGATTCAAGTAGTACCTAAATAGTAGAATATATCAGTGAAACAGGCACTTTTAGTAATAACTAAAAATATGTTCCTTTCCTAAATTTGACTAGAAATAGAAAATTCACGTACAGAAGTTGCTGCTGCATGATTAATTGGAAAAATATTTTCTTTAAGAATTTTTATCTAATATGGTTTTAATGTGTTTAAATAGACAAACGTAAATTAAGACACTGACAATTTTATAGCACAATTTTAAGGCTAATGCAAGTTATTTGAGATTGCTTAATTTTCTGCTTTCCCAGCAACAAGGAATTTGCTTGGAAAAAGCCCCATCAAAAATGCAGTTTGGCTGTAATCTGATGTTATCTCAATCGATTTTCAAAGCTTAGGTATTTTTATTTACCACTAAAAATGCCAGGTCCAATGATATATAATTCATGTACGTACTTTTAAAATTGCTCATGTAAATGCTGAAAACCATTTGGCTTAAACGCTCGCCCCGAACAATAGAGCGGATACTGTACAATTACTGTAGATCATGCAGGCTTGATAACCGTACACGTAGGCTTAAATTTATATTTTGTTATCGTTCCATGTTTTTTGTAACTAATTGTTCTCATCAAATATAAAGACTGTTCTCTTAATTTTTAAATCTATTAGTTGAAATCATAATTCCTTTCAGCAGCTGACTTCAATTTGAAATCGTAAACTTAGTCTGAGATGTCAGGGCATTTCCAAAATTACTCGTATGGGGGTTTGGGAAGGATAGCAACCAATGTTTTAGCTTTACCAGGGCTCCAAGAATAGGATAGCCCGACGCCCGGGGCTACTCCAATCTGAATCCGGGCTAGTCTGTCTTTCAAAAATGGTTGCCCATCTGGCTAGTCTAAAAAAAGATCTCGGGGCAATCAGAAGTCCAACCAGAAATTGTGTTTTATTGCGTGTAATTTGCAGCCATATTTGTTGAAAATTATCTCCCTTCATTAAAGTTCATAAATTTGAAAGCGCGCATTTCATTGGTTGATTACATGATTTAAACCAATCGCATTACAGCTTTCATATTCACGCAAATTTGTCACGTTGGACAGAAGAAGAAAGATCACTCGAATATCCAGTTTGAACGTAGATTTCGTTTTAATATACTTTTTTTCGATGAATTGCTGTATAATGTTTTTCTAAATAGCAAGACTGTATCTTAAAAACGCTTATCAACGAACGCTTATTCACAAATGCAAGCTGCTAAATAACACCGGGAACGCGCACCTGTTTTAGATGGTTTAATTTGCGGGACCCGGAACGGTTTTTGACGTGATTTGCGGCGCGATCTTAAAACTGTAAAAGAAAATAATATTGTTTTATGTTAATTTTTTGATGCAATGGATAAATAAAAGGAAAATAGAGCCTTCTAGTTTGATTCTAATCACATGTGTATTATTAATTAAATAAAACAAAGTAAAAAAGCAAAACATTCTATATCGACAAAATAATGTACCGG
The DNA here is from genome assembly GCA_037043455.1 of Cyrtodaria siliqua. Taxonomy (NCBI): domain Eukaryota; kingdom Metazoa; phylum Mollusca; class Bivalvia; order Adapedonta; family Hiatellidae; genus Cyrtodaria; species Cyrtodaria siliqua. The sequence goes on from JAWPHD010014524.1 coordinate 17,720, forward strand.
CAACTATTTATTGGTAATAATAATTTCGGGGCAAGTTAAAAAAATCAGGGCAAGTGACTTTTCAATCAGGGCAAGTGGACTTTTGAAATCTACTTGCCCTGGGCTATTCCCCAATTTTAATTTTCTTGGAGCCCTGTTTACTGGTCATATGCAGTCGACCATATTTTAGCTTGTGCAAGTGATAATTTTAGTGAACTGTTTAACTTTTAGCTTGAAAATGTGATAAACTTCACTAAACTGTGTAGGATTTCACAAACTGGTAAAAAGGTTGTGTCGCGTCCCATAGTTAGTGTTCCATTTTCATGGGGATGTTGGATCATCGGAATAATATTTAATGAGTGGCGATGTTTTGAAGAAGTATCTTTCCTCCCCAGAACATTTAATTCTGGAAGTGCTCTTAGCCGACTTTTTAAATCTTTCTACGTATTATACTGTCAGATGTGAATGTTCGAATGCTGAATAATTTTAAAAATGTTCATCATTTTTATTAGCTTGAAAATTCGAAGAATAGTGAGAGCTATCCTACTCACCACGGCGTCGGCGTCCCAAGCTTCACCTTAAAGATTTTGTGCAATAGTTTTATAACTTCAAAACTACTCGTTATTGCATTAAAATTTTAAACAAATGTTTCAAATCAAATTCTTTACCTTATCCGACAATCCGTATAACTCTTCCATTCATTTTGACAAAATTATGGCCCCTGAATTGGTAAAAAAACATTTTTACATCCGGGTGAGAAGGTTCTAGGCCCATTCTCCATATTTTATCTCGATGTACATGAAGGATGAGCCTGGCATGTTCATTCCTGTTAGGCGCCATATAACCTTTCATGTGTTGGTGCGCCTTAAAACCCAATTCAAATTATTTTTACATAGAAGTATATGGGAAAAACACTCCAAATCTTCTCCAAAACAAAAAGACATTTTGTATGTAGCATCGCTAGAAGTCCTCTATCAAGTTTGCTCAAATGGTGACCTTGGGATCAGAATTGGACCCGTCGCAAGAGGTGAAACACGAGGGTGTGGATGGGCTCCCTGAGTCATAACTTGGAAACCATTGAGATCCCCACCCTATAACCTTATATACACTTATGGGCATTAACAGACAGATGCAACCACCCAACCAGCATAGACCCCGGTCTCCTTCCCCACCCCTGGGGACATGGCCCCTCGGTCATAACTTGGAAACCATTGAGATCCCCACCCTATAACTTTACATACACTTATGGGCATTAACAGACGGATATAACCACCCAACCAGCATAGACCCCAGTCTCCTTCCCCACCCCTGGGGACATAGCCCCTCGGTCATAACTTAGAAACCATTGAGATCCCACCCTATAACCTTACATACACTTATGGGCATTAACAGACGGATATAACCACCCAACCAGCATAGACCCCGGACTCCTTCCCCACTCCTGGGGACATAGCCCCTCGGTCATAACTTGGAAACCATTTAGATCCCCACCCGATAACCATATATACTCTTACTGGGCATGAACGGACAGATACATCCACCCAACCAGCATAGACCCAGGACTCCTTCCCCACCCCTGGGGACATAGCCCCTCGGTCATAACTTGGAAACCATTGAGATCCCCACCCAATAACCATATATTCTCTTACTTGGTCATAACTTGGAAACCATTGAGATCCCCACCCAATAACCATATATACTCTTACTGGGCATGAACGGACGGATACAACCACCCAACCAGCATAGACCTCGGACTCCTTCCCCACTCCTGGGGACATAGCCCCTCGGTCATAACTTGGAAACCATTGAGATCCCCACCCGATAACCATATATACTCTTACTGGGCATGAACGGACGGATACATCCACCCAACCAGCATAGACCCAGGACTCCTTCCCCACCCCTGGGGACATAGCCCCTCGGTCATAACTTGGAAACCATTGAGATCCCCACCCAATAACCATATATTCTCTTACTTGGTCATAACTTGGAAACCATTGAGATCCCCACCCTATAAACATATATACACTAACTGGGCATGAACAAACGGATATAACCATTCAACTAGCTTAGACCCTGATCTCCTTCCCCAACCCTGGGGACATCGCCTCTGGGTCATAATTTGGAAACCATTGAGATCCCTACCATATAACCATATATACATTTACTAGGAATTAACAGACGGATACAACCATTCAACCAGCAAAGACCCTAGGCTTCTTCCCCACCTTTGTGGACCTTGCTCCTGGGTCAAAATTGTAAGTGAGGAAGTATCGATTCTTACGGATGGAGGGAGGTATACAGTACTGGTTCTACCCAGGAAAAGTGGGGGGTCTGCCTCCACCACAAAAAATTGACCATCGTATATAACCGTACATGTGTTGAAAATGACATAAAACGCCATGAAACCAACCAACCGCCCAAACTTTACAAATAATTCGATAATTTTAGCTTGCTTGTTCGAAGGATCTTCTAGGGTCTATAGGTCAAAGTTCATGGTCACAAGTTGCATTTATGTGTTGATAGGCTCTTAGCATCGGGTTAATGTTTAGGTCCGCATTTCTTAACATGTAAATAACTTCAATTTTTTTTATCCAATCATCATCAAACTTACATACTTTATTATAAATGGGACGATGATCGTATCTATTGAGTTAAAGATCATTGGATGAAAGGTCAAGGTCACAAATGGGTCAAAGGTCAAATGCAACTCAACTTACAAAATTTGTATTCTGTATCCTTTGAAAGGGTTATTATGAAATTACCTCCATGTCATCACAGAAAAATTGTGGCCCTTGATTAAATGAAAATTGCAATGTTTTCCTTTTTGACACATACAGCTTGCCCTTTGTTTTCACTTTTTTTTTCTGATGGCATGCCGGGTGTATCATTTCTTGATCTCTGAAAATTCGAATAGTCGAGCTACGCTGTCCTCTGACAGCTCTTGTTATTACAGTTTGCAAGAAGTTGTTATTCAGTATGTACATCTCTCATTAATCATGGATAGTCCTGGATTATCGTGGAATATAAATATGCACATTTAACGTTTTCTGTTGATGTTTTCAGGCCAGTTGTATCATGATTTTAAATTATTGGAAAACAAATTTTAGTGACTTAAATATTGTTAAACAACTTCTTTTGAAAGTTTAATCTCAGGATACTGAAAAATAGAAAGATTACCTCAAACCCTATATATAGCTCAAAGTTCTATATATAGCTAATCATGTTCTATGTATAGCCAATCATGATATGTAGCTCATATTGTTGTATTATATTCGATCATGTTCTATATATAGCCCATATTGTTCTATATATAGCTCATTGTTCTATATATAGCCCATATTGTCCTATATATAGCCCATATTGTTCTATATATAACATATACTGATTCATGTTTTTAATTTGGCCAATCATGCATGCATTTTAATTATATACAGGTAGTGTCTTTATGAAAAGTGATTTGGGGGGGAAAAAACTCTTCTTTTTTTTTAAATACATTTTTTAAGAGGTTAATGCAGAACTATTGTATTTAAGCTATGGATAAATAAAGAACAATGTACAACTACAATAGTTTTGCATTGCATCATGACTTAAGGGTGACAATAATGTCAGAACCAGATGTTCGTCTACAAGCAGAACAGCAATTAATTACATGTTTGTACATGAACTATGGTATCTGAGTGAAAGATAAATCTATAATACACCAGGTGAAGTATACATCAATGTGTGTAACCATTTGGTTCAAAATTAAATATTAATTCAGTGAAAAGAAATAATGAATTGTTTAATTGGACATTTGGGTATATTAATTTTACTATTTTGAAGGTCTTAAGTTTTTTTCAAGTGTTCAATTCTACTGAAGACTAATTGCTAATACTGCATTTTTTGTAATCGTACGTAAACGGGTATAATCAAAATTGTATGATTTTATTGCGAAAAGAAGCATTGTGCTTTAAAGGGACTGTCTGCAGTATTGGACAGTGAAAGCACTTCCGCACAACATGAGTACATTTTGTGCAAGAAAAAATTATACATTGTACGAGAGGACATTCAATATTTGGCAGATATATCATTAAATTCTTGAGAGTTGAATGCAATACTATTGTAACTACAAGTAAATAAAGGATAAGTTACAATAGTTTTTGCGTTACAATAAACAATAATACTGTTTTAGATTGCTGACAGTCCCTTTAATGGACCTTATATTTCATATTACAAGTGCAAGAACTTCAAAGCAACATATACTATGCATTAATTGTTGTTAAAACAATAAATTACATTTGCCATTTTTCGACATTTTTGTAAATATTGTCCAGTTGTGACAGGAAAAACTAGCTGTGCTGAAGATAAACACAAACTGGTGAAAAAATACATCAGTATTAATTAGTATTTCAAGTTAAGTTTAATTGATAATGAATGACATTGATGGAAAATCAGTTCAAGTTACCTTGAATTGAAACAAGTCTCATTTTATGCTATATTTTAAAATAAATAATTTTATTATGCCCTTGAAGGGCGGCATACAGTAGTCGCACCGTCCATCCGTCCGTCCGTACAATCGTGTCCGGACAATAACTCTGGCATTCCTGGACGGATTTTCAAATAACTTGGCAGAAGTGCTCACCACAATAAGACGACGTGTCGTACACTTATCCAGGTCCAAGGTCAAGGTCACACTTAGAGGTCAAAGGTCAAAATGAAGTGCTTTCATATCCGGTTAATAACTCTGACATTCTTGGACGGATTTTCAAATAACTTGGCACAAGTGCTTGCCACAACAAGATGACATGTCGCGTGCAAACTCCAGGTCCGTGGCTCCAAGGTCAAGGTCACACTTAGAGGTCAAAGGTCAATGGGGGCATTCATCACTTAGTGACATTTCTTGTATTTACATTTTTTGACAAATTTTTAATCACTTTTTAGCTCTACTGATCAGAGATCAGCAGAGCTTATGCCGTGGTGCGGCGTCCGTCGTCCATCCGTCCGTCTGTCTGTCCGTAAACTTTTATTTGTAGCGACTTCACAGCTGAAACTACTGGATGGATATTCATGAAACTTTACAGAAATGTTGCCCATAAAGTCTAATTCCTAGCAAAAATTCATGTTGAAGTGAAATCCAAGATGGCCGCCAAAGCTAAAAATAGAGTTTTAAAATACAAGTTTGTAGCGACTTCTTCTTGAAAACTATAAGTGATATTGATATGGGACTTTTTCTAAAATGATCAGCATGACATGATGTTGATCCTAGTCAAAAATCGTTTTGATTCAACGTTAAACTTGGCTGCCATCTTTGTTTACATTGAGTTATATAGTAAAAACTTGTAGCGACTACTTCTCTGAAACTACTTGGCGGATTGTCATGAAACTTTACAGGAATGTTGCTCTTGATGTCTTATTGATCCTAGAAAAGTTTCAGGTCGGCCGGAAATTCAAGATGGCCGTCACAGCTAAAAATAGATTTAAAAAAAATAAGTTTGTAGCGACTACTTCTTGAAAACTATAAGTGATATTAATATGGGACTTTTTCTAAAATGATCAGCATTACATGATGTTGATCCTAGTCAAAAATCGTTTTGATTCGATGTTAAACATGGCTGCCAGCGGCCATCTTTGTTTACATAGAGTTATATTATGAAAACTTGTAGCGACTACTCCTCTGAAACTACTTGACGGATTTTCATGAAACTTCACAGGAATGTTGCTCTTGATGTCTAGTTGATCCAAGAAAAATTTCAGGTCGGCCGGAAATTCAAGATGGCCGCCACAGCTAAAAATAGATTTAAAATAAATAAGTTTGTAGCGACTACTTCTTCAAAACAATAAGAGATATTGATATGGGACTTTTTCTAAAATGATCAGTATGACATGATGTTGGTCCTTGTCGAAAATCGTTTTGATTTGACCTTAAACATGGCTGCTTTGTTTACATAGAGTTATATAATGAAAACTTGTAGTGACTACTTCTTTGAAACTACCTGACGGATTTTCATGAAACTTCACAGGAATGTTGCTCTTAATGTCTTATTGATCTTAGCAAAATTTCAGGTCGGCCGGAAATTCAAGATGGCCGCCACGGTTAAAAATAGATTTTCAAAAAACAAGTCTGTAGCGACTACTTCCTGAAATCAAAATCAATCAGTAGAGCTTCAAGGTCATTGACCTCTTGTTGTTTCTTACCTTTATGATAGGGCAGAATTCTCTCTTTTTTTTAACAATTTTTGTGGATATATTATTGACATATATTTTTATTAGTGTTGGGAATCAGTTGAAAATTCATCAACCTAACTATGATCAATCGATTAGTTGAAAATTATTCATCGATTAAACATGGCTTCCATATAAGACACAAGTGAAAACTTTTTCAGACTGTAATGAAAAAGCAACTAAATGAAACTGACCAAGCATTTATTTTAAAGGGGTTGATGCACTATTTTCAAACACTATTTATTTAATAGGGCTCTGAAAAACTTGAAAAAAGCTTAAAGAATTATCAAAATGCCATGAAAAACAAAGGAGATATGACCTATTTACAATTTGCAAAGAACATAAATGGCCTCGGCCATCTTTGAACGATGACGTCATCGCGCCATTTTACCATATAATGCATATTGACAAAATACATTTCAAAGCAAAGAAAATCACTGCAAATTGATTAAAAATAAATATACAGATGTAAAATGTATAAATTGTATGGTAATTTTTCATTTGCAGTAATTTTCTTTGCTTTAAAAGACATTTTGTCAATATGCCATATATGGTAAAATGGCGCGATGACGTCATCGTTCAAAGATGGCTGCCTCCATTTATGTTCTTTGCAAAGTTTCAATAGGTCATATCTCCTTTGTTTTTCATGGCATTTTGACAATTCTTTCATTTTTTTTCAAGTTTTTCAGAGCCCTATTAAATGAATAGTGTTTGAAAATAGTGCATCAATCCCTTTAAGTATAAATTGTGATATCCCTTTAGAGATATATTATCACTTGTTGTAAAATTTGAACTTATTTCGTTCTCTTGTACAGTACAGGAAGTTATAATTTTGTCAACTCGATCAAGAAAATTGTAACAGATTAATCAGAAAAAGGCTCAACTCACCGATTCACCGATGCTCGATTAATGAGAACAGTACTAATTCTTATGAAGACAAACGCTACGTTGTACCTGCGTCCTTTTAATGTTGATCATAGGACTGTTCTTATATTTATTTTTCATATCAAGCTTGGACATTGAAGACGAAAGATTGTGATTCTTTTAATAAGATCAAATACCGGTGTGACCTATCGTAAATCTCTGATAAGCGATTTACGCTTGTTGCAACAGGGATATTTATTTCATTTACAGGTTATCAAATTGTGTTTCTTTTTATGTTGAAAATACAAATATGCGGGTTATAATTTTGAAACATGTATAAAGCTGTATAATGCGCTTGATGTTGTTCATCGTCATGACATAAATTTGTTATCGTTTATTCTTTATTGCTCATTTCTGGACATTTAATCTGGAAATTTAATCTGGAAATGTTATCTGACAGGGTCTTTGTAGCCTTTTTTCATGGTTGTTTAAGGCTTTCTCCGAATTTGAAAAAGCAATTTCAAAGAAAGGCGCATGTTATTTTCTCAGAACTTAAGGGAACAGAGACCCAGTCAGATGGCTTACTATGTAGTCTTTTTAAAGAATACTTGTAGTTTCTGCTTTAAAAAAAAATAATCTGATATGAAAATACTAGGTTTTCTCAGCACCTTATTTAGAGGGTCCATATTATATTGTCTTGGAATCCTCATCTCTAACCCTAATTAGAAGTTTTAGGTTGTCTTGGAACCCTAATTAGTGGTCCAGGTTGTCTTGGAACCCTAATTAGAAACCCCAGGTTGTCTTGGATTCCTAATTTGACCCTGGGTTGTCTTGGAACCCTAATTGTACCCCTGCTAAACAAAGTTTAGAGAGTATACTGGTTTCAGCCTGTCCGTCTTGTCTGTAGACGCAACCTTGTCTGCTCTATAACTCCTTTCCTCATGAAGCAAATCTCATGAAAATTCATAGGTGAACTGCCTGGTGAAGAGGATGACCCCTATTGATTTTGAGGTCAGGTAGGTCAGAGGTCAGGTCACCGGCATCCGATAATGACTTCCCCTAAAGCAATGCTCATGAAACTTCATAGGTGAACTGCCTGTGGTGAGAGGACTACCCCAATTGATATTGATGTCAGTAGGTCAAAGGTCAAGGCCACCATTTCCTGATCATGAAAATCCCATTCCACTCAATCTTTACTCAAACAGTAGAGGATGGGGAGCGACAGCTCTAGTTAGAGACAGCTGATAGATTCTGGTCATCTTAAAACACTAATTAGAGATGAGAGATCCAAGGTTGTCTGTCTTGGAACCAAAGTCAGAGATCCAAGGTTGTTCTGGAAACATAATTAGAGATCCAAGTTGTCTTGGAACCATAATTAGAGATCCTAGAACAATAATTAGAGATCCAAGTCTTTTCAGCTGATAATTTACAGGTCATCTTGAAACACTAATTAGAGATACCAGGTTGTCTTGGAATCATAAATCTCGAATCCTGATGAGAGATCCAAGGTTGTCTGTCTTGGAACCATAGTCGGAGATCCAAGGTTGTTCTGGAATCATAATTTAGAGATCCAAGTTGTCTTGAAACTATAATTAGAGATACTAGAACCATAATTAGAGATCCAAGTTGTCTCGTCTTGGAACAATAAATCTGGAACTAGAATCTTAACAACAGTTTGCTAGGTGGTAAAACTCGGATGTGTATTATATGGACTATTCTATTCTATTGTAATACTTGATGTATTGTATATTTATATAGTATGTGTGTACTACAGATGACACTATAACTTTGACAGCTAGTAGTTGGATCATTGACATTTTCTTCACTGTGCTGATTGTTGTGTAAATCGTTAATTATTAGCTCTGCGGCAAGGCATGATGTAGAAATGTAGAAACTATTGATCATAGTGTTAGTGTGACATCCTAACACACTCACCATTGCTGGGGATATAGAAACTATGGATCCTAGTGTCAGTGTCACTATTGCTGGGGATGTAGAAACTATAGATCCTAGTGTCGGTGTCACCATTGCTGGGGATGTAGAAACTATGGATCCTAGTGTCAGTGCAACTTGTCCTTACAAACTCACCATTGCTGGGGATGTAGAAACTATGGATCTTAGTGTCAGTGTAACTTGTCCTTACACACTCACCATTGCTGGGGATGTAGAAACTATGGATCCTAGTGTCAATGTAACTTGTCCTTACACACTCACCATTGCTGGGGATGTAGAAACTATGGATCCTAGTGTCTTGTCCAACACAGTCACCATTGCTGGGGATGTGGAAACTATGAATTCCATTGTCAGTGTGGCTTGTCCTAACACACCATTGCTGGGGATGTAGAAACTGGATCCAAGTGTCAATATGACATGTCCTTGCACACTATTGCTGGGGATGTAGAAACTATGAATCGTAGAGTCAATGTGACTTGTTCTTACACTCACCATTGCTGGGGATGTAGAAACAATCAATCCAAGTGTAAATATGACTTGTTCTTGCACTGTTGCTGGGGATGTAGAAACTATTGATCCTAGTGTCAGTGTGACTTGTCCTTACACGCTCACAATTGCTGTGGATGTAAAAACTATGGATTCTAGTGTCAATAAGACTTCCTCACACATCACAGCTGGGGATTATATTGCCAGTGGCTTGTCCTAACACCATTGCTGGGGGTGTAGAAACTATTGACCCTAGTGCCAATATGACTTGTTCTCACACACTCGCCATTGCTGGGGATGTAGAAACTATGGATTCTATTGGCAATAAGACTTGTCCTCACACACCATGGCTGGGGAAGTCGAAACTATGAACTAGTGTCAATATGATTTTTTCTAACGCAGTCACCATTGCTTGGGAGGTAGAAACTTGATTCTGTAATCAATATGACTTAGCCTAACACACTGCACAGTGGGCATTACTATTGCTGGGGATGTAGAAACTATATATCCTAGTGACTTGTCCTAACACTCCCCATTGCTGGGGATGTAGATATCAATACGACTGGCCCTAACACACTGCACTATGGAAATTACTACTGCTGGGGATGTAGAAATTGTATCCTAGTCACACTATGAGGTGTACTGACACACACAATTTCTGGGGATGTAGAAACTGGATTCTGTTAATATGACTTGTTCTAACACACTGCACAATTGGCAGTACCATTGCTGAAACAAACACAAGTGCTGTAGTTGAAAGTTTGATGTATAAAAGTTGATTGATATAGATGGATGAAAATAAACGCTACCTTAGTATAGGATAGAGGCTATGAAGAGAAATCTTCACCATTAAGAAACCGAAAGGGAGGGAGCGTAGCGACTGACCGCTGTTTCTTAATGCTGAAGATTTCTCTTAGTACATGTAGTAGACTATCCAGCTTAGTGTTTACCATATGTTTTATCAATAAAAAGTCTCTATATAGGTCAAACTCTTTAACCACTAAGACGCATTTAGTAAAATCTTCATGAATTCTAAGATTTTTTTTTGATGAATGCATAACAAGTCAAAACCTTATACATTGAAGAGAAAGGCACCACCTTGTTACTTGCATTGATGAAAAAACCCAGTTGTTCATGCTCTGAAAGAACTAGGCCATGCTGTATGAATGTATATCATGTCACATTCAAATATTACCAATTTAACTTACAGATGTACCATTTTTTGCAGTATAATGGAAACAGTGGTGTCTTTTCCTCATATGACTTTATTTTGAGCTAGTCCTAGCTTGGTTGATTTTCTACCAGTATTTACAATTCCTTGTGTTTCTGCCTGGTGCCACGTGCAGCTTACACATGTACACTTATCTTAAGGCCAGTAGAGCACAAAACCATTTATTAATTCTAAAATAAGTGAAATGTTAGAATTCATTTGACAAGTTAATATAATAACATTGTGAATCTGTTTCTATAAATAAATATTCATAATGTTGAAACTGTTAGATAAAAATTCAGGAGAAAGTGTTTGGTGCTATGTATAAAATTATTTTTATTTCAGCTTAAAAACCTTTTTAATATGTAGTAGCTGTTTTTACCTGACAAACTTCCATTTGTTTTTTTACCTGCATGACTGCTATGAACAAATGAGGTGGTTCACTGTTGTCTGTGCGCTTGTTTCTGTAAACGTTTATGGGACTTTTCAGTCACATCTTACTAAACCGTAAATAAGCTATATATTAGCGAAACAGCAATTTTTAGTGGTAAACAAGAGAAATAAAAAATTTAGACTCAATATATGTTTTTGTTCAGGTATTTTCAATGCAATATTCTGCACCAATTGTATCCCTTAAATTATATCCAAAAATGGTTTTAATGTGTGGGATGACACCCTGAAGGTTTGATTACAAAATAGTTAAGCTTTCAAGTAATTTCAGTATTTTTTATTTTCTGCTGTCCCAGCAACAAGGAGTTTACGATCAAGCAAGTATTTTGGCTGTAAATTATAGATATCGTAACAAATTTTCAAAAATAAGTTTTTCATTTACCACTAGAAATTTCGGTTCCAATGACACATTTTAGAAGACGTAATATTGATGAAAATTCAGATACATATGCCAGCTGGTATCCTTCATCATTCAGTGACCGAGTGTCTGTTACTATAACTTGGCTGTACACAGTTTCATTTACACAGATGTATATTTTGTTTCAATTTTAAAAGATAGTGACTACAGAAATTAAATCAGTACTGGCAGAATAGTGGAATATTAGGAAGCACCTGTTTTAATTAAGGAGTAGTTTGGATGCCTTAATGGCCTGGGGAAAAATCTTAAGTTAAACAAACAGTCGGAAAGTGTGCTAGTTAAAAAACTGTCATGCTGCAGCCAGGAGTAAAATCACAGACCTGTTGCTTTCCAGTCATATTTGCGTACTTGAGCAGTGGCAGAAAAACAATAACGTGGCTCCAGCGTAAATGGAGTTTCTACGATAGAATTTGCAGCAACTCTGCAGTTCAGGGTGAGAAAGTTCTAGGCCCATTTTCCATATTTTATCTGGATGTACATGGAAGATGAGCCTGGCATGTTCATGCCTGTTAGGCACCATATAACCTTTTCATGTGTTGGTGCGCCTTAAAACCCCAATTCAATCAACAATTGCGTATTTGCTAGGAAAGCAAGAGGACCGTGTCGATTTCAGTTTTTGCACGCCAATTATTTGTGTCGGTATGAGATGCAAAAGAGTTTTTTAGTGAAATAACAACATATGTTTTCGTCTGTCGGTAAGATAAACAAAAATTGGATGTTAATATAACTCGTATGTGTCAATCAAAGCATATTGGCCCTGAAATCAAGAGATCCGTGGTTCAATTCCTGGATGCAGCATGCATGATGGCAAATATTCTGAACATTTAATAGATTTGTGTCCATGTTAGAGGCAAAATAGTGAAAAGTTAATTGGTTAATAATTTGTCAATTTTGGAGGTATATTTTACTGATATTGTACAAAATGTGAACGAGTAGGTTGATTTTAGTTGATTGTATGCCGTAATAATGCCATTGTAAAGCATAGTTGTAGAAAGCTCTCCAGTAGTGTGGATAATAAAAGTAATTAAAGTGTAATTACGAATTCTACTGTTAACATATAAAAATGTTTTAATGGCAATTTATTCAGAAGTTTTACAGTACATGTATACATGTGTTAGAGGGTGTTTATTGGAACACACAACTTACACACAATACAATTGGGGCTGAGCCCCTGCTTGGAAATTTGTGTGGTTCTTTGTAAACATTGTCGTTATATGGTAACATTTTTTTACAGATTTTTTTTAAGTCTATTTGTTAAAAGAAACTGTTACGTTTTTGACACTGCAATGCAGATGCTATTAAACTTTATTGAATGGCAGTATGCTAACCAGTATGCTGTTCTTCTGTATTTGGCCTGTGCTACAATACTCTATTTGGCACATGCTATACTTTTGTATTTGGCTTGTGCTACAATACTCTATTTGGCACATGCTGTACTTCTGTATTTTGGCACATGCTATACTTCTGTATTTGACCTGTGCTACAATACTGTATTTGGCATATGCTATACTTCAGTATTTGGCTTGTGCTACAATACTGTATTTGGCACATGCTATACTTCTGTATTTGGTCTGTGCTACAATACTGTATTTGGCACATGCTACAATTCTGTATTTGGCACATGCTATACTTCTGTATTTGGTCTGTGCTACAATACTGTATTTGGCACATGCTATACTTCTGTATTTGGTCTGTGCTACAATACTGTATTTGGCACATGCTACAATTTTGTATTTGGCACATGCTATACTTCTGTATTTGGTCTGTGCTACAATACTGTATTTGACACATGCTTCAATTCTGTATTTGGCACATACTACAATTCTGTATTTGGCACATGCTATACTTCTGCATTTGGTCTGTGCTACAATACTGTACTTGGCACATGCTACAATCATGCTATACTTCTGTATTTGGCCTGTGCTACAATACTCTATTTGGCACATGCTATACTTCTGTATTTGGCCTGTGCTACAATACTCTATTTGGCACATGCTATACTTCTGTATTTGGCTTGTGCTACAATACTCTATTTGGCACATGCTATACTTCTGTACTATGCTATACTTCTGTATTTGGCTTGTGCTACAATACTCTATTTGGCACATGCTACAATTCTGTACTTGGCACATGCTATACTTCTGTATTTGGTCTGTGCTACAATACTGTATTTGGCACATGCTACAATTCTGTACTTGGCACATGCTATACTTCTGTATTTGGCCTGTGCTGCAATTCTGTATTTGGTACATGCTATACTTCTGTATTTGGCCTGTGCTACAATACTCTATTTGGCACATGCTACACTTCTGTATTTGGCCTGTGCTACAATACTGTTTTTGGCACATGCTACAATTCTGTGTTTGGCACATGCTATACTTCTGTATTTGGCATGTGCTGCAATTCTGTATTTGGCACATGCTATACTTCTGTATTTGGCCTGTGCTACAATTCTGTATTTGGCACATGCTATACTTCTGTATTTGGCCTGTGCTACAATACTCTATTTGGCACATGCTACAATTTTGTATTTGACACAACCTACAATTCTGTATTTGACATGTACTACAATCTGTATTTGGCACGTGCTGCTACAATACTGTATATAGTACATGCTATAATTCTGTATTTTGCATGTGCTACACTTCTGTATTTGGCACGTGCTACAATACTCTGTTTGATACATGCTACAGTGCTGTATTTGGCACATGGTACTATTCTGTATTTGGCACGTGCTACATGTCTGTATTTGGCACGTGTTTATACTACATGTATGTGTTGTTGTGTACCATGTCATACATTCATCATACCTGCAACATATAAAGCTAATGAAATCAACACTTAACTGAGGACTGTTTCATGAGCTCGCAGAACTTAGTGCTTTAAGAAACTTCAGCATCTGAGGCAGTTAATATTCAGAGTATAGGATAAAAGCTACAATATTCAACATCTCATTGCTGCGGGTTCGAATCCCGCTGGAAGCTCAATTTGTAAGTGAGAAAGTGTTGATTCTTACAGATGGCGGAAAGTTCACAGTACTACCCAGGAAAACAATGGGTGGTCTGAGGTATCTCTGCCACAAAAAATTGACTGTCATATATAGCCTAAAATGTGCTAAAAATGACGTAAAACAGCATTCGACAATCAACATCTTTTCTCTACTAAACGCATGTATGCAAATTGTTTTTAATAACTACTTGAAAAGTTCAGAGAAATCCTCATCAAATTTCAAATAACCTCAGTTGAGTTTATCCGTCATGATTTTCTGGATCAATTATAAAACCTTCATGCATTTTTTTTTTTCACAAAAAAAAGAAAAAGAAAACCTTGTTCTAAAAGAGATTTTAAATTATAATTATATAGTATTATAGTGTTACATTGGCTTTCTCCTTGTTCTTCAGGTTACTCTGGTATATATAAAACAGGCAGAGAAGTGTTGATTTCACCATTTTCTTGATGTTACTGGGTTCATTCTGATATTATAATGCTGATATAAAGTATTGTGAAATAAAAAAACATAGTGTTTGGTTACTGTTGCTTTTCTTTGTATTTTTCCCATACCAGACTCATAGACACATATGGAAAAACGTGTTCTAAACCCACATTGTACATGTATACATGGATAACTATCACATGTATGTATGTAGCATAAATGTATGGTCCTCGACCAAGTTTGTTCAAATAGTGGCCGCGAGGTCAAATTTAGTACAGCCCCAAGGGTCACATTTTTTACGTAGACTTGAGGAAAAACTCAAAACTTCTCTAAAACCACAAAGGATAGAGCGCTAATATGTTGCATGTAGAAAACACTTGTGGCCCTCTACCAAGTTGTTGAAATAATGACACTGGGATCAAATCTGACCCCGCCTCTGGGGTATAACATGGGAGTTGTATAGGAAAAATATAATCTCTGAAACTACAAGAACTAGACGTATATTAATGTGCATGCAGCATAAGCATATCATAGAATTTTACAGGAACAAATTAACAAGCATGGTCACTGAAATTATATTTTCACGGGTGTAAATCGTTTAACTGAAAATAACACCTGTCGGAATAAATGGTGTACTCTAAATACCAGTTATTGGAAGTTAAGAGTATGGCAGACACCTGAAATGCACATGTACGGAAAGCCATAGCTGTCTGCTAATAGTATACTCCGTTGCAAAAGAAAGTGTACACTTTGAAAATGTTACTTTACACCCTATCCTCCTTATCAAACGACAGTCCCTTATTGGCAATGGAATGATAAAACCTTTGGTACCAAACATGGCATATTCATTTTGGAATGTGTCGATTTAATTCTAATAAACCTTTATACAATTAAATCTAAACAATACTCAGTGTCCGGTTTCTTTTGCAACTGAGTATATTTTTCAGTTTGTTATGTAGATAAGTCAATTAGTTTTGTAGATAAGTCAATTCGTCATTAGATAAGTCAATTCGTTATGTGCCCCGTTTGGTAACGGAGCAAAAAATAGGGCCACTGCAGATCCCGTTGGAGGGGAAGGCAGAGGGGTAGAACCCCGCCAAATTCATGTTCATGCTCATTAAATGTCTTCATCATGACCCCTACATTGTTTCAGGTGCCATCTCGCTCATATCACAAGAGCAGTGGCAGAAAAACTATAACGTGGCTCCAGCGTAAATGGAGTGCCTACACTAGAATTTGCAGCAACTCTGCAGTTCAGGGTGAGAAGGTTCTAGGCCCGTTCTCCATATTTTATCTCGATGTACATGGAGGATGAGCCAGGCGTGTTCATTCCTGTTAGGCGCCATATAACCTTTCATGTGTTGGTGCGCCTTAAAATCACAATCAATTTGTTATGTAGATAAGTTATTTCGTTTTGTAGTCCAGTCAATTTGTTATGTACAGTTGATAATTCGTTATGTAGATAAGTCAATTCGTTACTTAGGTTAAGTCCATTCGTTTTGTAGATTAGTCGATTCGTTATGTAGATAAGTTAATTAGTTATGTAGATAAGTTACTTCGTTATGTACAATTGTTAATTCGTTATGTAGATAAGTTGATTTGTTATGTATGTTAGTCAATTCGTTATGTAGAGAAGTCAATTTGTTATGTAGATAAGTCGATTCGTTATGTAGATAAGTCAATTCGTTATGTAGTCCAGTCAATTTGTTATGTAGATAAGTCAATTCGTTATGTAGTCCAGTCAATTCATTATGTAGATAAGTCAATTCGTTATGTAGTCCAGTCAATTCATTATGTAGTCCAGTCAATTCGTTATGTAGTCCAGTCAATTCATTATGTAGATAAGTCAATTCGTTATGTACAATTGTTAATTTGTTATTTAGATAAGTTACTTCGTTGTTAAGGACACCTTCAGTTTCTCTCTAAGCCTCACTCTGTCGCCAATGCTGTTTACACCGAGCGATTTGAGGTCCTTGTCCGAGTTTTCTTGATTCCTCTACAGTATTTCTTTCTCTTTCAAAATGTGCCGCTAAGCAACTTAACCCAACTGCGGACTCGATCGCCTTCATTTTAGCTAAACGGTGTTAGCGTTCGATTTACCCTGATAAAATAATCTGCTTAACAAGATGTAACTTGTTAACAATTGTACACAAGCAAAGTTTTACGCAAGCGTAAAATAGCTGCCGAGAGGAAATAGCATATATCTGGGTAGGGACTGGAAACGAAGTTTAACATAATAACATATCAAGTCACGGGTGTTAAAACAATATTGAAAAAAATAATGTTGACGTAAACACGCCACGACCGTTTTTTTCCTTACCAGACACATTCAGTTTACCATCAGTTGTTCCTACCAAATATTTTGAATCAAGGTGGGCGACCTCGCTTCTCTCTGTTCAAATACCTTGATTAGCCTCACATACTGATTACAATTCAGCTTTGGAGCACGACGTGCTAGAAGAACACATCAGCACAGAAGTGCGTGGTCCAATGGCAGAGCGACGAACTCCTGATCGAGAAGTCGTGGGTTCGATCCTTCGTCGCGACCACGGTATTTATACTTGAACAAGATAATTAATCCACATTGCTTAGTACTGGTTCGTTCTACCAAGGAAGCCATCGAGAGTGATTAATCTAAGTTGCAATCGATGTAAAATAAATATGTTTAAACAAATATAGGTGTTCACATGAAAGGGATGCTTGTGCATTAGCGTGTGCATTACAACAGAGATAAACGTCTCACTGCTACCATGTGTAATAATAAGATTGCCTTATCAAAGTGAAAAACTCAAAGAAACTGTTCATTGCTACCTTACTATTACATGTGCAATTATGAAAACCATATAGGCAGCAAATAAACCCATCGATTAGTGTATAACACGGTGGTATTTACGAGAATACCGCATTATAAATGGGTATTATTCCATAAAAAGGTATTATTCCATTAAAATACAGATTTGCACTTATTCCATTCCAATACTTGCGGTTCTTACGGTTTCATTATGCTCTGTAAAAAATCCTTGAAATATTGCCGCATTCTACACTTTATTAGACTGCTCTACGAAAACGACATTTGAGGCAATAAAACGGCAAGCTTTGAACATTGAAAAACATGTGTTTATACCATTCAAGTTTTTTAGACGGGTTCCCTAGGAATTGAAGTTGTAATGCATGCTTATTGTCGGCTACATGATTCACAGTCTGTTAACCATAGACATATTAAATTGACTGGACTACGTAACGAAGTGACTCATCTACATAACGAAGTAACTTATCTACATAACGAATTAACAATTGTACATAACGACTTGACTGGACTACATTACAAAGTGACTTATCTACATAACAAATTAACAATTGTACATAACGAATTGACTGGACTATATAACTAATTAACTTATCTGTGTAACGAAGTAGCTTACCTACATAACAAATTAATTTATCTGCATAACGATGTAACTTATCTACATAATGAATTAACAATTGTACATAAAAAATGACTGGACTACATAACGAAGTGACTTATCTACATAACGAATTAACTTTTCTACAAAACAAAGTGACTTATCTGCATAACGAATTAACAATTGTACATAACGAATTGACCGGACTGTATAACTAATTAACTAACGAACTGACTTACCTACCTTACCTACGATGTAACTTATCTACATAACGAATTAACAATTGTACATAAAAATTGACTGGACTACATAACGAAGTGACTTATCTACATAACGAAGTAACTTATCTACATAACGAATTGACGTATCTACATAACAAATAAACAATTGTACATAACGAATTGACTGGACTATATAACTAATTAACTTATCTCTGTAACGAAGTAACTTTTCTACATAACAAATTAATTTATCTGCATAACGATGTAACTTATCTTCATAACGAATTAACAATTGTACATAACGAATTGACTGGACTATATAACTAATTAACTTATCTGTGTAACGAAGTAACTTATCTACATAACAAATTAATTTATCTGCATAACGAAGTAACTTATCTACATGACAATTGACTGGACAACATAACGAAGTAACTTATCTACATAACAAAGTGATTTATCTACATAACAAATTAACAATTGTACATAACAAATTGACTGGACTATATAACTAATTAACTACCGATTTGACTTATCTACAGAAGGAATTATAGAAATTGTACATAACAAATTGACTTATCTACATAGCGAATTGACTTATCTGCATAACTAAGTAACTTTTCTACATAAAGAATTGACTTATCTACATAACAAAGTAACTTATCTGCATAACGAATTGACTGGACTATATAACTAATATACCGATTTGACTTATCTACAGAAGGAATTAGCAATTGTACATGACGAAATGACTTATCTACATAGCGAATTGACTTATCTGTATAACAAATTGACTTATCTACATAAAGAAGTAACTTTACATAACGGATTGATTGGACTACATAACGAAGTAACTTATCTACATAACGAATTGACTTATCTACATAACGAATTAACAATTGTACATAACGAATTGACTTATCTACATAACAAATTGACTTATCAACATAGCGAATTGACTTATCTGCATAACAAATTGACTTCTCTGCATAACGAATTGACTTCTCTACATAACAAATTGACTTATCTACATAACGAATTCACTTATCTGCAGAACAAATTGACTTATCTGCAGAACGAATTGACTTATCTGCATAGCGAATTGACTTATCTGCGTAACGAATTGACTTATCTGCGGAACGAATTGACTTATCTACATAGCGAATTGACTTATCTACATAGCGAATTGACTTATCTACATAACGAAGTAACTTATCTACATAACGAATTAACAATTGTACATAACAAATTGACTTATCTACATAACGAATTGACTTATCTGCATAACGAATTGACTTATCTATGTAACGAAGTAACTTATCCGCAGAACGAATTGACTTATCTACATAACGAATTGACTTATCTACATAAATAATTGACTTATCTGCAGAACGAATTGACTTATCTGCAGAACGAATTGACTTATCTGCATAGCGAATTGACTTATCTGCATAACGAATTGACTTATCTGCAGAACGAATTGACTTATCTACATAGCGAATTGACTTATCTACATAATGAATTGACTTATCTACATAAAGAATTGACTTATCTACATAACGAAGTAACTTATCTTCATAACGGATTGACTGGACTACATAACGAAGTAACTTATCTACATAAAGAATTAACAATTGTACATAACGAATTGACTTATCTACATAGCGAACTGACTTATCTGCATAATGAATTGACTTATCTATATAACGAAGTAACTTATCTGCAGAACGAATTGACTTATCTACATAACAAATTGACTTATCTACATAACGAAGTAACTTATCTTCATAACGGATTGACTGGACTACATAACGAAGTAACTTATCTACATAAAGAATTAACAATTGTACATAACGAATTGACTTATCTACATAGCGAACTGACTTATCTGCATAATGAATTGACTTATCTATATAACGAAGTAACTTATCTGCAGAACGAATTGACTTATCTACATAACAAATTGACTTATCTACATAAATAATTGATTTATCTGCATAACGAATTGACTTATCTACATAAAGAATTGACTTATCTACATAACGAAGTGACTTATCATTATCATACTCTTTTTTATAGCACAGTGGCGTTGCTTTGCAGTGTGGCGGCAGTAAAACGTCTCCCCGCGCTTGCATTCAGTACTGTTATTCATTCGATCTTTGGAGATCGCTGAGCCCGATACTTATATTTAGTTATCGGTTGTACATTTTCAATTTCTTTTGTTTTCTTACTTAATTTTTGATTCGGTGGTTCCAATACTCCGGCCGATAAAAGGCTCTGGGTATTGTTTAGGCATACAGGAAGTAAATTACTGTGGTATTCATGCCTGGTGTAGTCGAAAGGAGTTCCCAAATATATAATCCCAAACTTTTTTTGTGATAAAAGGCATTTTTGAGTATTTAAGGCCTGTTTTTCTGGCTGAAATGACTTTATTGACTTGTTTGTGATAGCTTAAAACCATGTGCATGGTTGTATGATGATTTTATTTATCAACTTGACAGTTTTGAAAGTGAAAGTAGAACACATTTAAGAGGTGCCGAATGAATGCAGTTTGTTCACGGTATCAATAAAGATCAGAATTTTATTTTCTTATATGCCACATGACCCCTACTATTCTCAGCAGTTTTCTAGAGAGGCAGGTCTCATGACTAAGAACATGTAAGTGAATCTTAGTTTGAACTTCATTTTGAAAAATGGCTAACTAGAAAGCTTGGACAATATTGCATTGGACTCAATGGGATTTGATTTACTTCCGGTACACCTTTAACCACTCATAGGATATGTTATCTGCTTTTTATACGCAGGCTTCATAACCTCTGCTCCCAACTAAATTCCATTATGTTTATTTCGCTCTTCGGGGCATTTCATTTTATTAGATACTGGGACCATACGCCGTACGACATGGGGAAGACGTATACTCCATGTCCACCGCCATATGCATGCCATCTTCGGGATGATTAAAATGTTGTGCTGTTGATTTTATGAATATTGAGTTCTGCTCAACCCGGGGCTAGAGGGCGTGAGCGGTAGCTGGTATATTTCACTACCGCTCATGAACAGTCTCAATCAAACCGAGACTGCAATATTTCGTATGTGTCGTGCTCGGCCGTTTCCAAAGGTCCATTATCATACTCTCTTTTATCTACATAACTGGACTACATAACGAAGTAAATTATCTACAAAACGAATTTACTTATCTACATAACGAATTAACTTATCTGCATAACGAATTGACTGATCTACATAACTAATTGGCTTATCTGCATAACAAATTGACTTATCTACATAACGAATTAACAATTGTACTTAATGAATTGACTTATCTACATAGCGAATTGACTCTGCATAACTAAGTAACTTTTCTACATAAAGAATTGACTTATCTACATAACGCAGTTACTTATCTACATAACGAAGTAACTTATCTACAAAACGTTTTTGACAATTGTACATAACGAATTGACTGGACTGTATAACTAATTAACTAACGAATTGACTTACCTACAGAAGGAATTAGCAATGGTACATAACGAATTGACTCATCTACATAACGAAGTAACTTATCTACATAACGAATTACCAATTGTACATAACGAATTGAAAGGACTACATAACGAATTAACTTATCTACATAACGAATTGACTTATCTGCATAACAAATTGACTTATCTACATAACGAATTAACAATTGTACTTAATGAATTGACTTATCTACATAGCGAATTGACTCTGCATAACTAAGTAACTTTTCTACATAAAGAATTGACTTATCTACATAACGAAGTAACTTATCTACATAACGAAGTAACTTATCTACAAAACGAATTGACAATTGTACATAACGAATTGACTGGACTGTATAACTAATTAACTAACGAATTGACTTACCTACAGAAGGAATTAGCAATGGTACATAACGAATTGATTCATCTACATAACGAAGTAACTTATCTACATAACGAATTAACAATTGTACATAACGAATTGAAAGGACTACATAACGAATTAACTTATCTACATAACGAATTGACTTATCTGCATAACAAATTGACTTATCTACATAAGAAGTAACTTATCTACATAACGAAGTAATTTATCTACATAACGAATTGACTTATCTACAGAACGAATTAGCAATTGTACATAACGAATTGACTTATCTACATAACAAATTGACTTATCTGCATAACTAAGTAACTTTTCTACATAACGAATTGACTTATCTACATAGCGAAGTAACTTATCTACATAACGAATTGACTGGACTACATAACGAATTAACTTATTTACATAACGAAGTAACTTATCTACATAACTAATTAACAATTGTACATAACGAATTGACTGGACTACATAACGAAGTAACTTATCTACATAACGAATTGTCTTATCTACATAACGAATTGGAAAATACTATTAGCATACACATGATACAAAACAAATAGAATAAGGTCTCTTCTTCTTCCATGGTAAAAACCAGGCGTTCTTCAAAGGACGTAATCGGTTCTGTGGGGTCATGCATGGCGGACGAGCTCAGCTCTTCTCCTTGGTTAGTTTAAACCTCGATGGGCTATGCCCATCTCAATGAGAAGAAATCCTTGACATTATCTAGTACTTAATGGTGTCTGAAACTACAAGTTCAAGAGCTAGAGGTATAATAGTTTACATGCAGCATAAGCGTATGGTTCCCTACCAAATTTGTTCTTGTGTCAAATCTGGGTCACAGTATTACATAGTATTACATAGAATTATATATATATAATATATGAACATCTTCAAAAACTCCGGAACTACAAGAGTTAGATGTTAAATATAGTGCATGGATCATGGGCCTGTTATTCAAATCATACCCACGGGGTCAAACATGTCTTAATAAATAAACACGAACATTCAAATGAAAAAGCAAATATGGAAAACGACGAAACGAAAACATAATCCAGTATAAAGCAATAGCTGACCATGTGGCTATGGGATGACGAGTTGTCGGTCGGTCGGTCGTCCGTCCGTCCGCCGTCAATTAACGTTTGCCTTTTGAACACGATAGCACCTTCATTTTGAGCTTTAGCAAACTGTGTCAGGGTCTTTATATCAATGACCGCAACGCTCAAACAAGTTCGAAAACCAGCCATATAGGATACATAACGCTAGATTTATGGGCCTTGTTTTTGCTGCACAACGCTAAATTCTGGCTTGTGAACACTTTAGCACTTGTATGCGTTTTTTACGAAACTTGGCCAATGTGATGATAATAATATTAATGAAGCTCGAAAACTAGCTATATCGGATTTGTAACACCAGAGTTATGGCCCTTGATTTATTTCAAAAAGCCATATTCTGACTGGTGAACATTACCAGCCAAACGTGTTTAAGAAGTTATTATTCCACACGGCAATCTTTATTTAAAAACAAGAGCTGTCGGAGAACAGCGCAGCTCGACTATTCGATTTTTCGGAGAATAATAAATTTATAGCTAGTATATACCATCAGAAAACAAGGCTACAACAATGTGGGGTGGGGTTGGGAGCACAACATAACTTTGTGTAAGAATTGACCAAAACTACACAGAAATATGTAAAAAAAATATAAAAATTAAAAAATATCGAGTTTTGAGTGGGGTGCGGGGTGGGGGTGGGAGAGAGGCGGGGGTGGATGGTGGGGGGAGTGGTGGTGGTGGTGAGAGCAACATGTATGTGTAAGAAGCTATGTAATAATTCACCAAAACAACACAAAAATATGAAGAATGTTTTGTTTTTAAAAATCGAGTTTGAGTGGGATGGGGTAGAGGTGTGGGGTGGGGAGGGCAACAAGTGTAAGAATTGACTAAAACAACAAAGAAATATGAAAAAAATTAATAATAATAATTCAAGTGGGGTGGGGTGAGAGGCAGGGGGTGAGGGGAGAGGCGGGAGTGAGTTGGGGGCGGGGGGGGGGGGGAGAGGGTGCAACATATATGTGTAAGAATTGACTAAAACAACAAAGAAATATGTAAAAAAAAAAAAAAAAAAAAAGTTCTAGTGTGATGTAGGGGGGGGGGGGGGGGGGGTAGTTGGGGTGGGAGGGGGGGAGGGGGCAACATATATGTGTAAGAATTGACAAAAGTAACACAGAAATATGTAAAAAAAAATAGTTTCAAGTGGGTGTGGGGTGTGGGGGAGAGCTAGGGGAGAGCGGGGGGAGAGGCGGGAGTGGGTTGGGGGCAGGGGGAGGGGGGCAACATATATGTGTAAGAATTGACTAAAACAACAAAGAAATATGTAAAAAAACCAAAAGGTTTCAAGTGGGGGGGGTGGGGAGGGGGGGGGGGGGTGAGAGGCGGGGGGACGGTTGCAACATATATGTGTAAGAATTGACTAAAACAACACAGAAATATGTAAAAAAAAAAAAAAAATAGATTTACAAGTGGAGGTTGGGTGGGGGGAGCGCGGGGGGAGAGGCGGGAGTGGGTTGGAAGGGGGGGAGGGGGGGGGGGGCAACACATGTGTGTAAAAAATGCTAGAACAACAAAGAAATATGTAAAAAAATAAAAAGTTTCAAGTCTGGGGCGGGGTGGGGGTGGGGGTGATGGGTTGAGAGGCGGGAATCAGTTGGGGGGGTTTGTGGAGGTTTATGTGTGTAAGAATTGACTAAAACAACAAAGAAATATGTAAAAAAAAAAAAAATCAAGTGTGGGGCATGGTGGGGTGGGGTGATGGCATGAGAGGCGGTGGAGGGGGGGGGGTTGGGGAGCGGGGAGGGTTGCAACATAAATGTATAAGAACTGACAAAAGCAACACAGAAATATGTAAAAAAAAAAAAAAAAAAAAAATTAAAGTCTTGGGCGGGATGGGGGTGGGGAGGTGATGGGGTGAGAGGCGTGGGGGGGGGGGGGGGGGGGGGCGCTTGTGGTTGCAACATATATGTGTAGGAATTGACAAAAGCAACTCAGAAATATGTAAAAAAAAAAAAAAAAAAAAGTGGGGGCGGGGTAGAGGGGGAGGGGAGGGGGGGGGGGGGAAGAGAGGAGGGAGCCCATGCCCCAATATGGGTGAAGTAATAAGATGCATAATGCTATAACAAATCCCAAACCAAAATTATAGATATATACATGCTTACATGCAAACCTAGATCTGCCTTTATTGCACATTTTATTGGCCATCACAATTTGGGTTCCATGGGAGCCCAGAATTTGCAAAAGACAAAATTACTTATCCAACCCTTTACAACATACTATAAGGAAACCAATTCCAAAATTTAGTTCAGCTAGGACAAGAAATGTAAGAGATATAGACCTGTAAACACAGCTTACACACACAATTTGATGTGAAACAGACACATTTTAAGGGCTATCAGAATTTGGGTTCCATGGGAGCCCAGGGGTTACAGGAACCAAAATTACTTAAGCAGCCCTTAAGATAATGCTATAAGGAAGCTAATGGCCAAATTTGGTTGAGCTAGGGTAAGAATTGTAAGAGATATAGACTTGTAAACACAGCTTACACGCAAAATTTGATGTGAAATGGTACACATTTTATGGGCTATCATAATTTGGGTTCCATGGGAGCCCATGGGTTACAGGAACCAAAATTGCTTATGCAGTCCTTAAGATAATGCTATAAGGAAGCCCATGGCCAAATTTGGTTGTGCTAGGATAAGAAATGTAAGAGATATAGACTTGTAAACACAGCTTACACGCAAACCTGAATGTGGGACGCCAACGCCGACGCCAACGCCAACGCCAACGCCGACGCCGACGCCGACCCCGGGGTGATTACATAAGCTCTCTTATTCCTCGAATAGTCGAGCTAATAAATAAATCGCGGCGTCCCATTAGGTTTTCACATAATTTGCATTTGTTCAATCATTAATATTAATTGTAAGACTATTATAAAGCGAATTGTTTTTGCATACTAGTATAACCATCTGGGGATTATATTGTACCAATAATATACTTAATGCCATTAAAAGTGCAAGTTTTTTTATTTTGTATTTATTTCCAAGATCGATTGTAGTGTTATATACATGTTAGAAATTATCCACATTTCCTATAAATGATCATTAATCTGGTGACCGATCAAATTCATGTATTGAAAGAAGTAAAATCGGAGTTATGCAATCGATCTAGGAGACATTTTAATTAAAAATAAACACAAAATAAAAAAAAATGCACTTTTAATGGCGTTAACTATATATGTAAATCTATGTTGAAATAAGAAGCAAAAAATGCAAACTCAGAATGTTATTTAATTATATTCAAGCAGATTTAAAGTCAACATGAAACTGGATTAAGAAATCGAGAGGCTATTCGTAATGCGTGATAACATCTTCGAGATTGCCATGTACTGATAAAAGCTCTGATAAGACGCATGTTATAAGATTCATTGTAAGCCAGTAGAGCGTCAGCATGTCCCCTTCGGCCTCTTGTTTTATTATTGAGACCATTTCAATCAGATACCATAATAAATACAACAAACTCCATACAGTTCACATCTATATTGCAGCAGCACAGTCCAACCAAAAAATTGTGCGTATGAATGACCTTCACCTTGTGTTCACACTTCATTAATTTAGTATTCAAGTTTGTACATGTAACTCTATATATAAATAAAGAACAAGATACAATAGTGTCACACTAAGCCCTCGAATTTCCACTCTTAAATATAATGATTCCAAAAGTCAACTTAAAATCTGACTCCATGACTCCATTCCAACACTCCACTCCATGATTTACACTATGCCGATGTTAACGGATTTCCGATTTCACAACGTACATGTAATAGTAGTGTAGACCTATTCTAAAATTAGAATGTACACTATATAAACACAAAATAATGTACTCTATATAAACACAAACTTAGGATTCGAACTACACATAAACACGTGAAAATATACGCAAGGTTGTCGGAGGAAAGTTGTGCGTTATTCTAAATCATCATGACAACCTCGTTGACACTAGAACTGTACCAGGAACAGAAGAGCAAATTCTGGCCAAAATTCGGACGTCATATTCTGGCCCAGTTTGACGAAGAAACGGTGGTTGTTTATCAGGCGTTCAATCCTCTGATAGCGGACTTCGCTGTCCAGAATGGCTGCTTCGGGGGACCCAAGTATAATTTTGAGCGAATGACCTGGATCAAGACCAACTTCTTGTGGATGATGTATAGGTCAGGATGGGCAACAAAACATAACCAGGAGAGGATATTGGCTGTGTATCTTACAAAGGAGGGCTTTAACGACATTCTTAGAGCAGCGAAGGAAGGGAAAGGAGTGACCGGCGTACAGAAAACAGGTTGGTTATATTTAGTTTTAACTGAAAAATCAACAACACAATGAGTGACTTCGATCACGAACCAGAGTAGCCGTAGTTTAACTATGGTCAGAGCGAATACGCAATGGTTTAACCAGAATGACGCCATCAGTCTACTATAGTTTCAACCCACGGCAACGGGATGGTTGCTTTGGTTCAAACATGGCGGACAAAACTAAACTTTCACAAATTTGAAACTAACTTTGTTGTATCTTCGGCATTTATAGACATTTGACTTGAGTTATAAATGTGTTATTTGTATGTAGTCAGTTACTCGATACATATAAACAATTGCAACAACAATTAACTGTTTTACAGCGAATTATTTGTGAAATTGCGTTGCCGGTGTCGTCATGTATAATCGGCATAGTCTAAAACCTGGGATGGAATGTAATTGGAATGGAATGAGCCTTTGATTCCAATCGCATTCTACTGAGTAGGATTGTCAAAGTAAAACATAAAGTGAATACATTTAGCTGTACATAATATAGGATAAAATATGGAATGAACATGGAAGAAAATTGGAATGAAAAAATGTGAAATATGCTTATTTTACCATATACTGTAAAGCTATCAGGAAAGCATGGGAACACAATGTTATATATCTGACCTGTTCTAACCTGTTGGTATTATAACCTCTAACCACACACACACACACACACAGACTGGCACAGACAGACTATCATACACGCGCGCACGCACACACGCGCGCGTGCGGCGCGCGCCACACAGAGACATTGACATAATTATAAACATGGCCGACACATGTACGCAAACTAACAATATTACGTACATAACACAGGCAATAGTGCACAATATCATAGCATTGTAGTGTAGGACTCAATTGGGGTGTATTTAAATAGATAGGTTTGTAAGCGCGTTGATTGACCTATTGGGTCGATCCTTGCCGGAGGGGCCGGAACCGTTTTTACTTGCAAATAGACTGAATAGGCATAGGACTGACTTGTCTGCAGCATTAACGGAATGTTTGCTGATTGACTGAGAATGAAGATGTCTCCTGCGTCCCATCACAGCACACATCATCTGACGTCCACAGATCCCGGAAGTCTTGTCCGCGGGCCGGAAGGATTAGTGACCCATTCGGCCTACATTCGACAACCAAGGGGGAAGGACGTCGGGCGGTGTGTGCGGCGCAGGGGTCATACTGTGATGGGTGTGGCCCCAAACAGAGAAACCGACCAGTAGCGGATGAAGGAGCACCACCTTAGCGGATGTAGGCCACCTCGACCAGACCACTTCACCGCCACAGCGAAACTACATAGAGCAGCAGCGACACAACACTACACATCTACAAGAGAAACGACTACACTACACAGCAGCACCAGATCAACCTACATACACATCTAGAGAAGTCCAGACTCTATTGTGCCCATCGCGGCAGGGATACCTTGTCGTGTTAGTTGGCGGACGGTCTATAAACCTTAGAACGACACACACACACACACACACACAGCGCGTTACTACTCTCTCGCCACAGAGCGATAGCGGTAGGTATCGCTTCACATGCACTCGTTCTGAGTTCAAACCCCTTGAGTGAACTATTTTTTCCTCGTCCGTTTACAGTAGTATGGTCGGTGGAATTGCCTTTGATGAATGCATAGCATTAAATATTTTAATTCAATACAGACAAAGGGGCGGAGCTTTACCATACTATAACGTCCGATAAATTAATGGAAGTTAGAGTAAGGACAGCACCATACTACACAAAAATAAATAGAGTCCGTCACAGCTTGTTAGTGCCTAACCAAGTTTTTTTTCTATGTTTGGCGTCATTGGGCTGGTAAGTTTTTTGAATGTCTGGGCCAAAAAAAAAAAAAACATGTTTGACTTTCGCATGGAAACCATCGGAAACGTATTTCCACGTCGACGACAACGCAACACAAGTTGTAAAATGACTAGGGAAATGAACAACTCGATCAACTACTTCAATTTTTAATAGGAATAAACAAAAGTCTTACTACATGAGTATCATTATAACTTGCTTTGTTGTTTGAATATGGTTTCGGTTGAAAAACGTCCAAATAATGATGAAAAACACAGCTGTATTTTACGATGGCCCGTTTGGCTCATATTTACTTCACTTCTATTTCCCGCATTCCGCATTTATAAGTAGGTAGTAAGTAAATAGTACGAGTAAAAGACTACTACTACTTCTACTATATCTACAACTACTACTACTATACTACCACTACCACAATAATAGTAATGATAATGATAATAATAATACTATTAATAATAATGTATGCGTGCACTTGCATCACATATCGACTTTTATTGCATTTTGCCTGTCGTTTTAACACGCGAAACCGACATAAACCGTGGGAATTGGATCATAGTCATTATCGATATTTTTTGACAGCGCATACTAGGCTTATTTGCATGCTTATATAACTAGTAGTATATCTAAAATATAGAATGGTTTTATTCCACTCCCACACTGTAAGTTATATGATAAAATCTGAATATCCCTGTTGATCCTTTGTAAACGAATATACTATTATATACCATAAATATACACAAACTCCAACTTGAGTATCTGTTGATCCTTGGCACACTATAAACTTCAATATAAAATATAAGATTGTCAAAAATACACTTACTATTGATGCAAACATGAAAAAACAAACGTCCTTTTGTGTGTGTGTGTGTGTTGTCTTTCATTGTCTATGAGGCGATGACATTACCCTCTGTCTTTTAAAATCTAATTGGTACGAATAAACTGTAATCTTATATCCGAAAGTTAATACGCGGATCCAGGATTTTACCTCGAGGGGGAGCAAAAGTTTTCACAATAACAAGAAAACTACAACACACGTTTCTTTTCGATTTTTTCAGGATGGTGTATCTAGGGGTGTCCAGGGGGAGGTCCAGAGGCGGTCCAAACTTTACAAACCTTAATATTTTATGTAATTTACAAAATCTCAGTCCGGCCCTTCGCACGCACGGGCTTCCCTCTGGATCCGCTAGTGATCCACTCTGAATTTATACTCCAACCTGGATCCGCTAGTGATTTACACCACTCTTTGACTTCTGAATTCCGAATTCCGCATTCCGAATTCCGCATTCTATAATAATGTTTAGTTTTCATGTTTGCACTAATACTAAATAAGAGTATTTTTGAAAATCTTATATTTTATATTGAAATTTATAGTTTGTATATATAAAGGATTAACAGATACTTTCCCCGTGTGGTTGCCGGGGTAGAATACAATCACTGCAAATCCCGCTAGAGGCAGAGGGGTAGGACCCCCTTCATATTCATTTTGTCATTTTT
Organism: Cyrtodaria siliqua; assembly: GCA_037043455.1. NCBI lineage: Eukaryota > Metazoa > Mollusca > Bivalvia > Adapedonta > Hiatellidae > Cyrtodaria > Cyrtodaria siliqua. The sequence continues at coordinate 48,920 of JAWPHD010014524.1, forward strand.
TATCATGCTCATTCAAGGTCTTCATCATGACACCGCGTATGCAAACGTGGAAACGTGGCTCCATCGTAAATGGAGTGTTTACGTTAGAATTTGCAGCAACTCTGCAGTTCTGCAGATTAGAAGGTTCGAGGCCCATTCTCCATATTTTATCTTGATGTAAATGGAGGATGAGCCTGGTATGATTATTATTATATGTTAGGCGCCATATAACCTTTCATATGTTGGTGCGTCGTAAAAACCCAATTCAGTTAACAGATACTCGAGTAGGAGTTTGTATATATTTATAGGGTATAATAGTAGGAGTTTGTGTATATTTATAGGGTATAAGAGTAGGAGTTTGTGTATATTTATAGGGTATAAGAGTAGGAGTTTGTGTATATTTATAGGGTATAAGAGTAGGAGTTTGTGTATATTTATAGGGTATAATAGTAGGAGTTTGTGTATATTTATAGGGTATTATAGTATATACGTTTATGGTGTATTTATACAAAGGATACACGGATACTCAGGTTATAGGGAATTTAATTTAAAATATGTGGTTTATATAAAAATACAACAATCATACACTGGCAATATTCATACACTTTTATATTACATGATTATTAAATATAAAATGTGAGAAGTAATTGCATCTTTAACGGTAACACTGTGATTTCAAAACACACATACATGCACATGCACGCATAAATTATTATTATTATTATTATTATTATTATTATTATTATTATTATGCTCTAACTCTAGCAAACAATAAACAATAGCTCTTTTTCTTATCATTTTGACTGGTCATTTATGCCTATAAACTATATTATTATTATTATCTTACTACCTACTTCTAAATGCGGAATTCGGAATGCGGAATTCGGAAAGCAGAATTCGGAATGCGGAATTCGGAGTGCGGAATGCGGAAGTCAAGAAATAGAAGTGAAATAAATGTGAGCCAAATGGGCCATCGTAGTTTTTTTCCTCTCGACTCTTCCTTTCTTTTTTCTTGCCTGGTAGGTAGGTTTCGAGAAAGCAACGTTGTTTTTCTCAGTATATTTGTTTTGAAGTATGACTGCATCAGCCAGAGGAGATATGGTTATTTACAGTATAATTTTTATTTGTTATGCAGGATGACTCTTTCAACCAGAGCAGAAATGTTTGTTTTCATTAGATGTGTCATGTAGGATGACACGCTAAAGATAGAAAAAAACTCGGTATGGCCTTATATAAAAACCTCGATGGGCTTAGCCCATCTCGGTGTTGTATGAAAGTCATTTGGTAACCAACTCGCTGAGACTAGACTCTATATATTACATATTTGAAATTGTTCATGTGCCTGTATTTATTCTAGTTTTAGTTGTTAAGTTTGGATTGACATATATCTATCTGATAAAGTAAACACATTCCAGGTTTTACACTATGCTGCGTGAAACTATGGTTTAACTAGAGTAAGTTCGCATTACTCCTTTACTAGACATGCGCAGATCAACGACCATAGTTAAACTATAGTTAGTGATCGAAGTCCCTCAATATCTCGATATAGAGATCGAAAAGGGAAACCACTTCAACAGTTAATAACAGCAGAATTAAACTGGTTAAGTCCCTTCATCCGGACAAATCTCGAGTCCATTCGCAACATCTCGTCTACTGCTTAGACTGCTCCACGGCGCATGTCTCGTTGACTCAAACAAGCTATGTGGAGCAGTCTAGTACACTGCTTCGCAGCATGATCTCGAGGAATGACGGGATTGGCCGAGCGTTCACGATTGTCTCGAGTCACTCAGCCCTATTTTTTATGTACATCAATTTGGTTTGCTCAGTAGATCTAGTATTATACCATGTGCAACAATTTATACTTATATACTAGTATAATATGAGGAGGCAAAAAAACACAGCTCCTCTGCACGCGCTTCACATCGTAGATAATTTTATGTAGCACTGCATACATTTCTTAACATTTAAATACTCTTAATAGTCTAGGTTCGGTTGGTCATCCAATGACTTGTCACAATGTGATTCCTATATATATTTATAAGTATAATTATAATGTCAAATGAGAAAAGTAATTCGTGTACTTATTTTAAACTATGAAATATGCCTTTCGGGGGCGTAGCTGTGCTTAAATCAGTGTGTAGGCACAAGGTCTAGTGGGGTCCGGATTTTTTTTAGAAGGAAGCCAAATCCTGCATTCTGACGGGATTTTAAGCGGTATTTAAAGCTACAAACAATATGTTTTTAACCCGCGATTTCAAGCTTTTTTAAACTGCGGCAACAAAAACATCGGAACAGAACAAAATAACATATATTAATATGAATACTTGCTTTCTGAAAATCTTTCGAAATTTTTCACAGTCAAGGTATGTTTGGTTCCGAAAGACCGCGAGCAAAAACAGTTCTACTTTTATTTTCTGAAAAGACGAGTAAAAATTGGTATGAACTGACCATACCCTCCACCCCTACCTACCCAACCCACTCCCCTTCTGTTTTTATTGCATTTTTTGCATTTTTATTTTTTTGATTTCTGGGGACAATGTGTAGGCTCGTGCCTACAGTTCCTACAGGCAGCTACGCCACTGCCGGGTTTTTAATCAACATAATTATCTTCTTCCAGAACCAGGGAGACCGGACGACGTTCGCCTCCAGTGGGACCCCGATCATGATCCGCGTGGACAGTCAGTGGAAAGGCGAGCCATACAACTGGGTCTCCGTGGAAACGTGTTGAAAAAGTTCCACAGTGATTACATTCAGCGTATAGAAGATATAACTGACTTTGTTAATCAACAACGCCAATTAATAGATGAAGAAACATTGGACAAATTACTAACACCACTTGAGCGTCCATATGTACCAGAGGATGCAGATCTGTGTCGCTATATCCGACTGGACGGATATGACTCATCAGAACTTAATGACACTGCATCAAGCGAAGGTGCTTGCTGTTCCGACATGTTAGCAGACACTGTCATCAGCGGAAACACAGATCTACCTAAAATAGAAGTTATTCTGTGTATGGGTGGTGCGTTTAATCCAGTACACACCAGACACGTCCAGGCAATGGTTGAAGTAAAAAAGTGGCTTGAAGAAAACACAAACCACAGTGTTGTCGCTGGAAGACTTGCTGTGGCGCCCGATGGTTACGTCAAGGCAAAATGTAGGAGAACAAATGAAAAATGCATAAAGGCGGAGCATAGAATAGCGATGTGCGAACTAGCTTGTGAAGGGCATGCCTGGCTAAAACCTTATAATGAAAGTACAGGTTCGGCAGCAGAGTGCGGGTATAAGGTCAGACATGAAATGGGAGACGATGTTACCATTGCGGTGGTTGTAGGAGCCGACCGAGCTGTAAATAAATCCGGACACTCTAAATGGATGAAGGAAAACCGACACCTGACAATATGTATTGGAAGAAAAGGCGACACGGAACATGCGAGAGAGGCGCTTGCAAAAGACAAACAAGCTGGACGTGTTAAAGACGCAAGATTCTACATTGTACCGATGGAACTGGAAAACGTCAGCTCTACTGAAGTAAGGAAGAAGCTGGCGCTGATCAAACCTGATATAAGTGACAAAGAAGGGAATGATAACATTGTGGGAGATATTGTAAAACTAGGCTGGATAAACGATAAGGAAGGGGCGTACATTTTGGAGAACATTTCAGACTTATACGAATAACTTAAAACTGTATCTGTCAGTTTAATATTATAACAGCAACAAATGTGAATTTTCTTTTAATCAATATTTGATTTAAGAATGTGATATACTGATGAATGTGATATACTGATGAATGTGATATACTGATGAATGTGATATACTGATGAATGTGATATACTGATGAATGTGATATGCTGATGAATGTGATATACTGATGAATGTGATAATATACTGATGAATGTGATATACTGATGAATGTGATATACTGTTTGTCATTATTCAAGTGTTTTTCAAGTCAAACTTCCGAAGAACACTTGCATACTTTATCTCCTCAGTGTTATTTATAATTAAACAAGTATATAATAAAGCAATTCTAATGACATTGACCTACGTTATATTTGGGAAACTTATCTGCCAGTATTGTCCTTGTAGTATATTCTGTTTTATTAATGGGACACGTGACAATTTTCAGGTTTGTTTTACATATGAAACAAATTTCTTTTGTTTTTCCTCTGCATTAAATTGATTTTTTTTTACAAAAACTATTTTGTTATTTAAACTAGAGCCGTTACGCTTGTTGTGATAACATATTACTCTTATTTAAAAGTGCATAAGTATGTTTTCTCCTGCAATATAATTGCCTCAGTCAATTATATATACTGACGTTAAATGAAAACGAACCAGTAGATAATATGGGTGTTACATGTTATTGCTTAAGTAATTTACAATAGTAAGTGCATATTTTGAAATTGAAGGATATTAATTAACAAATGCAAATAATGATTGTCTCAGAATTCCTAAACATGGTGTGTAGTGTTCAATTAAAGTCACACGGGTTGAAAACAAAACTCACATATTTTAATACCGGGTATGGCCAACCGTTTTACCGATCCTAGGAACTTGTTTCGACGTCAGTTTATTCCAACATGATATAGAGATTATTTAACTGCTGGGATCGATTATAGGGAAATCCTTCACGAGATGATCGACGTGTGGTTAAAAATGATATATAGGGTCCTATAGAAACCACAGCGTCCGAACGCAATGGCATCGTAGGTCCGCACTGTACTGCAAACAAGGACTTGAAACTACAATGAAAGAGACAAAAAACAACAGAAAGGATGGTGAAGACAGGGTTACCGACTTGGAACGGTCAGTAGGCAATAAGGCCTACTGGTTAGCTTGAATCGATTTTATATGCGCACAATCCTCGCTATTAAGCTGTCTTCAGCGCCCAAATAGACAAGACAGTGTAAACAAAACTACATCCCATCAAAAGGAAATCTCTAACAATAAAGTCCACATCCAGAGAAACTAACTAAAGATACACATACAAAATAATAAACATCTCAGGATGTATCCAGAATCGTACTGAACAACCATAGTAGTTGCAGCTAAAGAGAAAACCAATCTAGGGTACGACCAGAAAACCCGAGGGACGAAAGCTCATGCACCCACTTCCCTTAGTTGGGGTTTCAGTAGGTACAATCATCGAGTCCCAAGAGGTAGTCCAGTCATCGCACAAGTGAAAAGTGAAGCGTAATGACTGACTGTAGAGGGGTCAATCACTAAACATGCAGTGCGCTGTAAAACCAAAGGGTTATATCCTTTTCTGACGAACTTCCTGATTAAATTTGTAAAGCGGTCAGGAAACTCGTCAGACCCCTTTAAATTTCGAAGTTTATAGACCACATCTCCATTAAATGAGGGTTTTGATATGCCTAGTCGCAGAAGTGTTTTAACACGTCTATCATCGAGTGAAGGATTTCCCTATAATCGAACATAGAAGTTAAAAATAATCTATTTATTACATTTTAAATCAGTTTATGCATGATTTTAATCGAAGATATTCGCGTTATTGAACGTTATCGGCGGATGACGTCGACGTCAGCGCCACTGTATTGGCGTCACAGTTAGTTATTTTTGTGTTCGAAGTTAGTTAATAATATTTAGCGGTTATGAATATTCTTTCACTGAAAAATCACAATAAATTCATCGATGAAAATGTAATAAAACATTTATAGCTTTAGCTAAATGTGGCCTGGCGTTATCTTGTTGGAAAAACGTAACGTCGAGATGATTTCCTAGAAATGGTAAAACGTTTGGCCATACCCGGTAATGAAATGTGTGACTTTTGTTTTCTACCCGTGTGACTTTAATGGAACAGTATACGCTGTGTTTAGGAATTCTGAAACAACCAGTGTTTGCATTTTAGAATTATTTAAGCATTAAAATTTAACACCCATATAATTTACTGGCGCGTTTTCATTGACCGTCAGTTTAGATAATAGCATGCGTACAATTTAAATAATTTAGATTTTTGGTATTGTGAAAACAAATTGGATAAAAGAAACTATATCGAATTTTACTTTTTAATAAAAACACATGGAAAGGCTTTTATTTTCAATCAGTTTTGATGAAAATAACACCAGATTGTCTTATTAAACAACCCGTCATAAAACATGTTTTGCCCCCACCACCGCATGGTGAGGGGGCATATATCGTTAGCAATGTCCGCCTGTCCACCTGTCCGTCCGTCCTGAAACGTTTGTGTGTCTATCTCCAGCAGTTTTCAACTGATTGTTTCGAAACGTTACAGGATGCTACCGATGTGCATATCGATTCGGCGTCAAAATCGACCATGTATTACCGGAGTTACGGCCCTTTTCCCGTCAAATTTTACGTTTAAATATCGTGAGTGTCTATCTTCAAATGATTGCTTCGAAACTTTACAGGATGCTTACCTATGGTGTCAAGATGTGCATAGCGATTCGGCGTCAAAATCGACCTTGTATTACCGGAGTCACGGTCCTTTTTCGTCCAAAAATATAGTATCAAGTATAGCGGACTCTAACATATCATGTCAAAACAGCTTGTCAATGATTTTGTATAAGACACGTCATTAACATACTGTACAAATGAAGGTACCCGTCGCTTCAAGCTACCTGTCGCAAGATTACGCTTGTCGTGTTAGTTGGTAGAGGGACTATAAACCTCAGAACCACACACACACACACACACACACACTGTACAAATGAAGTTGCTGGTGGTAAATAAAACAACGGGTAGGGGTTGGTGGGTGTTTGGGCGGCTGAGGTGAGGATCAATATATAGAGCTGTATAGGAAAATGTTTAAATATCTTCCTCTTCAGTACCATTTGGTAGATTTTGACTTGTTTTCTTTCCAGCGATTGTCCATTTACCCTGGACTGTAAATAAGTACTGAAAAGTGGATCCATTGGAAGCAACAGAGAGAAAGGTGACAGACTCGGTTTTATTGAGGCTGTTTATGAGAGGTAATATAAGGTGCAACGTTTGTTCCAATGAAGTCCTCTTGGGGGAAAATACAGAAGGTCTCATGCTTGTATTTAGAGAGTTAGTGATATAGGAAAATCTATTAAAATCCTATCGTAAGAAACAGTTGGAACAATGGCATTCATATTTTGCTTGAAACGTCTCACTGGCATGAAAAGTAAAACAAATACACCATGCTGTTGGTTGAATGATATTTATTGATTAGATAGAAAAACGACCTTTCTTCTCAAGAACCATTAGCCATATTTTGACTGTTGTCAGAAATGATTTCTGAACTATTAAGTTTATTGAAATGAAGCCTTCTTCGGTAAAAACTAGCCCCTTGCCATAGTGGCTTGTTTGTATATGGAATTATGTAAGGAAAGCTCTTAAAAACTTTCTCTCAGAAAAGGATGGTGAGTTGCAATTAAGTTTCTTCTGGACACGGACTATCTAGTTTGTATCAAGTTTGTACAAATGAAGCCTTTGGCGTAGAAATGGCCCGCCTTGTAGGTCAAGTGATTTTTATACGGTTAATGTATAGAATTGAATTGAATTGGGTTTTAAGGCGTACCAACACCTGAAAAGTTATATGGCGCCTAACAGGATTGAACATGCCAGGCTCATCCTCCATTTACATCAAGATAACATATGGAGAATGGGCCTGGAACCTTCTTACCTGCAGAACTGCAGAATTGCTGCAAATGAGCCACGTTTTCACGTTTGCATACGCGGTGTCATGATAAAGACCTTGAATGAGCGTGATAAAAAATGACAAAATGAATATGAATTAGGGGTGTGGGGTCCTACCCCTCTGATTTGGTAGCGTGTTTTTGAGATTGCAGTGGTTGTATTCTACCCCGGCAACCACACGGGGAGGTTAATACATAGAAAGCAAACATTGTGGACACTATGATGACGTTTACCTAAAGCCTGAAAAGGAAGGTAACGATTAACCTTTGTCTTCAATCTTTATTATATTGTATAGTCGTCGTGTCCATAACGGTTTATTCTCGTTTTGCCCTGTCTTTCGTCAGGATTGAGCACTTACTTGTGGATTTCTAGGCTCTTTTTTTTAATTCAAAAACATGATTATATCACTTCCCAAACGGATACAGATTGGCGGCTAATTCCTGATTTACATTGTCCCGTTAAATTGGAATAAAAATAAACGTGAAAACATGGTTTAAACCTCATTGGCCTTTTCCAACGGACGTTTCAAGTCGGTACTACCCCTTCTGTCAAACGTTTTATGTGTGGGATGTCGCGTACTTTGTTTTTAGACGATTATTGACCGATGTTATATATGCTGGTTTTGAATCTATGCATTTTTTGCCTGTTTTGATTGCGTGGTTTGGGTTGACTGCGTTCTGGGAATGCTACTTTGCCTGTTCAAATTGTGTATCTCCTTTTCTTTCCGAGGACCATTGTATAGAGTTTCGTTTTCAGGAATTAGCGTTTTTATCCTTAAAAATTACGTTTATTTTGAAGAAATCTCCGGGGTATAAAATTGGCTGGGTGTCTCGTGTTTATATTTACATATTCATGTATATAGGAACACTAACTAATTGAACTCTCAGTAAATGTGTAGCCTATACCATTTATAGTGGATATAAAGCCTATGGAGTCATGCAGTTTTTACAAATCAAGTCCCCAAGTTCAAAACACATTTCGGATCTTGGTCCCTTTGAAGCTTTTCTGCATATTAATAGATAACATGAACAAATAGTTAACAAAAAGTATATAATTCATGTAAGCATTATAATTTTATATTCAACAAATGCCACAAGTCGTAAAGTACTTGCCTATTTGACATCGCTGTCGTACTGCACCCAACATAACGCTTCACGTACTGAAGCAAGTGCATACACTATTTGTGATTCACTTGAAACTTGTTAACAATACTCGTTGTTCAGCATCGATGACTGGACACTCCCACTTCATCTAATGCATTACTTGCATTTACGTGGAAGTCGTCATGGTTCACGCAGGAATGTATGTAAACAGTGCACATGCGTTTGATATTAAGACATACAATAGTGTCACCTTGTACTTAAAATCGACGCAAATAAATGAGTTGCTATATTAAAACAATGGGTTAGTGGGTTGGTCTTGTTTTCAATATTAATTGTATTGTAAATAGTACCTCTAGATATATACTCGGTTTTGGACCAGGGTATATAAAGTCAAATAAAAATAAAACTAGTGGACAGAATTTAATTATCTTTTTTTAGTAACCAAAGTCTACCCTACCCGGTAAATTTGGTACCAGAAACATTAAATTCCAACAAGATTTGATTTTTAAAAAAGATCGCGAACACACAAAGGGTCTGTAAAAAATGTTGCAAAGTCCATAAAAACAATAACAGTCACAGACATTCGAGTAACCAATAAAAAGATTATTATTTTTTTGCAAACTTTCATTGTTAACGATAATTATTGTTGATTGTTGATCTATTGTGAATTATCAACTGAGATAATAAGGGTTATGATCGAATGTCATGGTTGAGCGATCATTGTACGGGTTCGAACACTGCCCATGGTCCAAAACTTTTTTGACAGAGTATATATATAAATAGTAAATTAGTAAAGTAATTGGTCTCAAAATGAATTTAATTACTAAGTCATGGTGCGAATCTTATAGGGTGGGGATGTATAATTGTTATAAAGTTTTCTTATGAGACTGGATCTCTCTCTCCCACTATACTGGAATAAAATGCGTTGCACCTGTATCACCTTTCCCACACTTTCTTCAAAATGGGAGAACACAATAGTCTAACAAATTAAATAATGTTAAACGCTGCCCGCCCACCCCTACCCCCAATCTGAAATCCTAGGTCCCGTCCTTGTCATTGACTTGTTTTTTCATTAAGCAATCTGCACCACTTTCTTTATATTATTTCGTGATTAATCAGGACATTCCTTGCACATAGTTTTTGCTGGCACGCGATCTTCTATATATCGACTTATATAGCCATATCACTCAGCCGTATCACACTCGTCATAGGTCGATGTACTGTGAATATTTTACATCCCACCTAATTTAAGGCCAACTAGAATATTTTACTCCTTTAGAGATAAAGTAGATGTTACTGCTTCACACAGTCTGAATGAATGTGTATAATTCATGTGGCGGTTAGACAAATATTTAGATAAAACATTTCAATCTCGTTAAGTATTCAAGAAGATAATTTTAGATGTTAATCAGCGTAGTGAAAGTGACATATTCTCTAGGATTGTTGACCTGATGGGATATTATTTCTCTTAAATACCACACTACTGTCACACTACTGTAAACGTGCATGATTGAAACTGACGGTTTAAATTTAAGCGACAGAGTTTTGATAAAAACGTTTTTCAGGATTTAATCTTTAACGCTAATTTAGTCGATAATGGCAAGGAAGGTCCCGTAAGTATATTTATAGTGATTACATATTGAGCATTTGATTTAATTTGTGTGAAAAGAATTAATTTAATATTAAATATAACACGGTTGAGAAGATGTAAATTTAAATATATATTGGTGTGACCTTACATGTTTTATTTTAATGGCGTTACATTAGTGACCTTACATGTTTTATTTTAATGGCGTTACATTAGTCATAAATAAAGTCCAGACTCTATTGTGCCCATCGCGTCAGGTATACCTTGACGTGTTCGTTGGCGGAGGGACTATAAACCTTAGAATTACACACACACACACACATTAGTCATAAATTGCTTTTATATTTATTGATTTTGTATGGCCTTTGCTTCGTAAATGTAGCTTTTTTAATGTTTTTGTTTCCCTTTAGGTTAAACTTATATTTCGACTTTAAACACTTTATTAAAACCACGTGTACAACAGTCGTTGATGGTAAAAGCAGGTAGCTGTAGAAAACGACTATATTTGGTCATATCTTGATCTGCCTTTTGTGCGCGTTATAGTTGGCAGATACCTGTCCTCCGGCACGTACAAGCCTCGGGACATGGCAAGGGTCAAATTGTATGCCTGATCAATAGTTTATACTAATATTTATACAAATTTATTCAAATCAGAAATCAAGGCCAGTAAATAATATATTATTATGTATAACATAGGCTATGTTTTGCTGGTATTTTTTTTGTCTTGTGGATGTGTGATATACCTTGAATTAACCATCGTATCTTACGTATTTATTATATAAATTCTAATGATATGTATGTCATATACAGGCAGTACCTGTTCTGCTGGTGTCATATGCCAATGTATATGTGATATACCATGGTTTAACCATCACCTGTTAAATATCGTATACATTATTTCAAGTCATCTGCGCCGTGTAATGATATGTATATTGATTACGTGCACGCACACATCAGAGCAAACCGCAACCTACCTATGCTTGCATAAACACACAGTAAAGTTGACAGACATGCGTTGGTTTTCTTAACCTGAGTGGCAGACATGGTCACTTTTATGTACGGAGCTTTTAAGAATAGACGTGATAATTAATGTTTCTTTCACAAGCATATTAATGTCACCTGTTTCAGCACGAAGTTGCTTGTTTACATTACATTAACGTGTCACTTCTTGAAGTATACTGAAATACACATGTTACTCCACGTATTATTAGACATTTGGTTTATATGAAAATCATCTACAACAACATAGAGAGACAACAGAACAGAACCTAACTTTATTCAACGTGTACATAGAACCTCGTTGGTCAACGTGATTTTACAAACTATATGGTTATAAATGAACAGTTTAATACAATTTATGGATAGAAAATACACAATATTGAAACACAAATAACAAAACAAAAACAACAACAAGATACTTTACAACATGGTGAAAGTGATTATATAATACATTATACACA
>JAWPHD010014525.1:0-60682 GCA_037043455.1 Cyrtodaria siliqua
TTGTCCGAAACTTGCTGTATGTAGCTTATATGAAAAGGAAGTTTGGGATTGCGTATGGAGGTGACCGGTCAAGGTCACTGGTTTTAAACTAGAAAAACGATTTTCTGCTCAATAACTTAGTTAGGAATGATATATTATTATGTAGGTAGGCTTTTTGGAAAGTTCTGAAATTGCCTTTGGAGTCATGGAAAGAGAGCTTGGATTGCTATTCGTGTCATTTGGTCCAAGGTCACTGTCACTATAAATAGACAATTGGTTTCCATACCACTAACTCTTTTGTTTCCCTTGGAAGACAGGTAAGTGTCACGTGATCCTGTGACGTCATTGGTACCAAACGATCAGCGGTGTCGCATTGAGTTGTATAGTATTGTCTATGTAGGATTAAGTTTTATGGTACGTGTTAAAAATGCCGTGTGCTGTAGCTGGGTGTCAAAGTGTGCATAAAAAAGGACAATCTAATAACATCAGTTTTTTTCGGTTTCCTAATCAGGTTAATGATAGATTAAGATTTGAATTGTGGGTGGACCGCTGTCGACGAAAATCGCCCGTCGCGTCAAAAAAATGGGAACCTTCGAAAGACGCGCGAGTTTGTAGTAAACACTTTGAGTTGGATTCGTGGGAAATCCATCCTTTGGTTTCATTTTCATTGAATTTGAAGGACAGACGGCCATGCAGATTAAAAACAACAGCGATACCAACAATATTTTCCTACAAAAATGAGAAGTGCCTAACCCCGCCGTCTCCGAGCAAGTTTTATTCGCCGATTCGACCGGCGTTGAGGAAGAAATTATTAAATGAGGTAAGATAGAAGTTTTTGTTCAGTTATCTTAGCAATTCCTCGGGTATGTGTATGATAAATTGTAGAAAGGTATATAGTCTTAGATCTGTACATCGTGATTGTTTAGCTGTTGAATTAGATGCATGCGTCTTACGTGAACGGCGCTAATATAATGTAGCCGTCTTTTTCAAAAGATCCCTTAAAAGGTTTAGCATATGAATGTAAATGAATTCGGTGAAATAAACACTGTCGTTGTTTCAAAAATATTTTGAAGTATTTTTTTTTTATTTTTTTTTAAATTATACACCTTCTTCTGCCAATAGTGTTATAGATTTATATAGAGTTATATATCGGTCTCTGGATTTGAAAATAATGACAAAATGTTTCATGGATGTCTATTAAAACGCAGAAAATTGATAATGTTACTAGCTATTATATTAGTTCAGTAATGTTGTATGGCAAAACAACAACAATAACGGCTTTTACCTCATGCAGTAAGTAAAATAAGTGCTTTACAAGCATATATATACTTTATATTCTAAATAAAAAAATTGTTAGGTCTGTTTTTTCGATCTCTACATGTACATAATACATTATGTCGTGCTCATAATACATTTGACTATATTATTTAGATCATCTTCGTGCGCGATGAACTAACTAGTTTCTCACGCATCATATATCCGTCTTGTGCAATACGCGGCTCGCCGCGGCGGTATTGCACCGCTCACGGAATTGCAATATACAGGAAATGTAGGCATATCATAAAACTACGTTTCCCTAAATGGTGCGTGATTTTGTCATATACCGACGTATGTACCCTGATTAGGCTGTACTTCAATAGGGCACCGCAATAGTTGATTAGTCGCTGTGTGGTATATTGTTATTTGGCGGCACGTGGAGAGCGTGTCATACTGAAAATCCGAATCTCATACACCACTATAGACTGTTTTGGAGGCGGCGGGGACTTATGGTATATAGAATTCTATAGAAATTAGATGCTGTTACATTTATTTATTTATCAATTATACTTACTAGACTCTAAATATATTTTTTCAATGTCTATTTTTCGGCAAAAATAAAGTCCTTATAATCTGACGCTCGTATTAATGTACAAGTATTAGACCATGTCCATTCATTCGGAGTATACTGCATTTCGCGCTTAGTGTAAATGTACCGAGATATTGCAGCGTTGCTGGTGACTTTCAGAATTTCGATGACCTGCACCGCGTTCAAATTCCTCATCGCCATCGGTTGATGAATCGGAGGTATTTTCATCCTCAGACACGAATTCTGGCTCAAAATCGTAAGGTTGCACATTGTGCAACCTTCTTATCATGGGCATTTCATCTGACTCAGCATCATAGTCGCTTAATTCCGACATTTTCACACACACTATACTGTTTTTGCGTGCTTTCCCTATGTACAAATGGTTTCGTTTTGTTCCCAATGACGTCACTTCCGGTTTTACGAGGAAGAGTTTTCCCCCTTTGATTTTTTTTCAATTTTTTAGCGTTGCCTGTTCGTCTTTTCGGTTTTTATCTTTAAAAACATATTTTCACTAAAAATACATCAATAGCATAGTTACCATCGTATTTATAATGATATTTGATAATTAAAAACATATCAACAACGGATTTGTTGATTTAGGACAAATTTCTGCTTTAAGTAAAGTGACTGAGCGGAAACCGATTTTCTATTTTCAGTAACAGTGACTTTGACCTTAACCCCTATGACCCCTATGACTGCCTACACATTAAGTTTTGGGCCAATATATCATTCCTAACTAGAAGAATAAGACTGAAAACCGTTTTTCTATTTTCAAAAACAGTGACCTTGACCCCAGTGATTCAAAATGGAATCCCAAACTTCTTTATCACAGGACCCCAGATAACTTTTGACCTTATAGGGTATTTCACTCATCAAATTAAAATCGAGTGAAAATCAAGTTTTGAAAAAAAGTGAGTGAAATTACTACTTCAAAGTATAAATAAGCTGTTCGGCGCTGATATGGTCCTTGGAGAAACTGTGTCTCTCTATGAGAGATCTGTATATGTTTGGTGTTCCTTGAGAGTGCCATACATTTTTTTTTATTCCATGACTGGATAGTCTTGTCGGTTATTAATGTAAAGTTTTGAGAGAAAGGAAAATAGACTGCATATCCAGTACGCATGTCCAGTACAATAATTGCATATTTGGCTATTTTATTTGTGTAAAATAAGCTTATACACTGCTCATCTGGGGCACTGTTATCATATCAACTATACACACAACACATTTCAGACCAATATCATATTCCTAAAGTTATTGAGTGGAACTGTTTTCCTTTTTCAGTAATGGTGACCTTGCCCCCAGTGACCACAAATGCAATTGCTAACTTCCTTTTCATTTTAGCTACCTATCCACAAAGTTTCATTCCAATATCTCATTCCTAACGAGTTATTAAGAAACGCAGTGCGACAGACTGACAGACGGATGGAGTGCAATCCTACAGACCCTCCGGTCATGACCGATAGGGAACTTATAACAGAAACTACAACAATCAATGTATAAAATTAGTAAACATAGCATTGCAAAAAGTCAAAATTTAAAATTGTATAAATTTAAAGGGACACTGTCCGTAAATAAGCAGATATTGAGCATAATCAAATAACTGTCTGATTTTTATTTACTGAAACATGAGCAAAGACTCAAATAAGTCTGTAGTAATATATTCTTGAGTTTGAAAAAAAAGAGAGTTTTATTCATTGTTTGTAAACAATGTGGGTCCCACAATATTTACAATTTCTGCTGATCAAGAGACAGCCATTAGCTTGTTAAGTTTTCTATATAGCATGTATTGCGTAAAATACATGGCCCACTTAGCTCAGTTGGTAGTGCTTTCGACTATTGCGCTTTCACTATTTTTACCCCCAAGTGTTTTTAGTTTTGGCTGCAAGTTCAAACTCACGAACAGATACTCCATTATTTTGTACTGCTATTGAATTCCATCTATCTTGTTTAATTTAGTAAATATTCAATAATGGTAAGTGTTTAATGTTTGTCAACGTAATTATTTCGTGTTTTATAAGCTAAAAGTTACAGACATTGTCCCTTTAAGGCTGTATTACCCTCTATATCCATGCTGATACGTTTGTTAAAGTTGATTGCCTGCCATCTGCCATCAGGTTCTTTCACAACCCAGTACACGTCAGCAGGCGGGAAACTGACGGGCGGGGTACACGGTAATGTTAATGACATTCCTGCCTGCGCTCTTATTTCCTATAAAAACATGTGTTATCAACTGTAAATGTGATCTATTTTAATAGGAACATTTCTTAAAATAGTTAATAAATGTATAATAAGTTACTGAGCATAAAGGACTTTTGATTTGGAACAACTACACATGCTACAGATAACTTTTAAAACCCAGTCCAAATACAGTTGTATGCATAGTACCTGTTACATATGCTCAACAAAAATAGGGTAGGTAGGGAGTAGTGTGTGGGAGGCGGGGGCAACATATATGTGTAAGAAGCTATGCGGGGGGGGGGGGGGGGGGAGAAGCTTATATGTGTAAGAAGCTATGCGTAAGAAATTACCAAAACAACACAGATATATGTAAAAAAATAAATAAACAGGGGGGGGGGGGGGAAGCAGGGGGTTGTGGGGAGATAGCAACATTATGTGTAAGAATTGACCAAAAAACAGAAATATGCAAAAATATATATATATATATATATTCTAGTTTCAAGTGTGGTTGGGGCGGGGGATGGGGATGGGGTGTGGGTGATGAAAGTGGCGGGGGAGGAAGGGGGCAACATGTTTAAGAAGGGGGGAGGGAAAAGCAGGGGGTTGTGGGGAGACAGCAACATTATGTGTAAGAACTGACCAAAAAACAGAAATATGCACAAAAAAAATATATATATATATATTCTAGTTTCAAGTGTGGTTGGGGCGGGGGGTGGGGATGGGGTGTGGGTGTTGAAAGTGGCGGGGGAGGAAGGGGGCAACATGTTCAAGAATTGACAAAGGCAACACAGAAATATGTAAAAAAAAAATAATAAAAAAATAGGTGTGGAGGGGAGTGGGGGCTGGGGGTAGGTGGGGAGGAGGGAGCCCATGCCCCAATATGGGTGAAGTTATAAGATGCATAATGCTATAACAAATCATAAACCAAAATTATAGATATATACATGCTTACATGCAAACCTAGATCTGCCTTGGGGAGTGCGGGGAGGGTTGCAACATATATGTGTAAGAATTGACTAAAACAACACAGAAATATGTAAAAAAAAAAAAAAAAAAATAGGTGTGGAGGGGAGTGGGGGCTGGGGGTAGGTGGGGAGGAGGAAGCCCATGCCCCAATATGGGTGAAGTTATAAGATGCATAATGCTGTAACAAATCACAAACCAAAATTATAGATATATACATGCTTACATGCAAACCTAGATCTGCCTTTATTGCACATTTTATGGGCCATCACAATTTGGGTTCCATGGGAGCCCAGAATTTTCAGAAGACAAAATTACTAATCCAGCCCTTTACAGCATACTATAAGGAAAAAAAATTCTAAAATTTAGTTCAGCTAGGACAAGAAATGTAAGAGATATAGACCTGTAAACACAGCTTACACGCAAAATTTGATGTGAAATAAGACATATTTTAAGGGCTATCAGAATTTGGGTTCCATGGGAGCCCAGGGGTTACAGGAACCAAAATTACTTAAGCAGCCCTTACTATAATGCTATAAGGAAGCTAACAGCCAAATTTGGTTGTGCTAGGGTAAGAATTGTAAGACATATAGACTTGTAAACACAGCTTACATGCAAAATTTGATGTGAAATGGGGCACATTTTATGGGCTATCATAATTTGGGTTCCATGGAAGCCCATGGGTTCCAGGAACAAAAATTGCTTAAGCAGCCCTTACGATAATGCCATAAGGAAGCCCATGAACAAATTTGGTTGTGCTAGGATAAGAAATGTAAGAGATATAGAGTTGTAAACACAGCTTACATGCAAACCTTGATGTGGGACGCCGACACCAACGCTGGGGTGATTACATAAGCTCTCTTATTCTTCGAATAGTCTAGCTAAAAACATAGAAAAACAAGCCCCAACCCATCATTTACCTCCATTTTCCTCTGGCTGGAAGTGTGGCGATGATTTCAAATTGCTTGATTTATTTGATCAATAATAATTTATAAAATTAAATTAGTGTTGATTGTTTTGGAAGGCACTTAAATGTGATACCTCTAGCATAAATCCACATGTTTCATTTGAAATTACCAGTTTGAATTGAGCATATTAAGGTGTCCAATTGTACCATCCTTTATTTTACCAGGG
This sequence comes from Cyrtodaria siliqua, assembly GCA_037043455.1. NCBI lineage: Eukaryota > Metazoa > Mollusca > Bivalvia > Adapedonta > Hiatellidae > Cyrtodaria > Cyrtodaria siliqua. The sequence continues at coordinate 6,104 of JAWPHD010014525.1, forward strand.
GTATGGTACAGTCGGACACTTTCATTTTGTCAAATAAATGAACCCAACATTAAACAGATATACATTTTTATCATCAACTACGTAACTTAGTTGTTCAAATCGACACAAATTTCAAAGAAGTTCGACCAACAAGATCGGATAATATCGCAGATTTGCTGGTGGGGTTAACGGTGTTCCTATATAAAATGTTTGTAAATGGCGCCAAAACAGGTTTTGATGATGTATGCATTATTTGACAAATCAGAAAGTGTATTACATAGTAATAACAAACTCAAAGCTAAAAACATTTTTAATGGATAAGATTATGACATCATATATTATGTGATTATACCGAGGAGTACTCTCAGCGTTGTGAGTGTAATCAAGCGTCCAATCATACCGGACTGTCCAAAAGTACCGGGTTTGACCCTAACTGTTGATTATATTTCACCAATATTATAATAGAATAACGAAGAGAAGTTGAAAACTTAAAATTGTATTTAAATATATGCTTGTCAAGCAGAGTTAAAGTCAAAATGATACTGCATTAATAAATCGAGAGTTTAATTTAAATGCTCGATACAGACTTCAAGATTTTCATGTGTCCCTTTAATAGATAGCAGAGATTAAAACATGATTTTGGTGCATATATACTTTTTCTATAATGATCTACCTTTCTCTCTTCATATTTGAACAAGGAAAGCTTTGCTTCTCGAAGGTTGATTTTGATGGAGGCTGCTGTACCATAGTCGTTAACGGGAAAACACTGGAATATTCCTTCATCCTTGTCCTCAGGACTGTTAAATACGATGGTACCTTGATTGGGTAGCTGCACGACACGGTCATCTTGACCACTTGGATTGTAGTCTTCACCATTTCTCTTCCACTTGTACCTAGAATAGTAGAACTTACAGATGCTTACAGGACACTAATAAAACACTTTTTTTAAGAGGGGAATTTTCCACAAGAAAAGGTGGAAAAAAATATGCTTCTAGGGAGGGGAATGGGGCCGAATTTCGGCCCCAAAAATTCCACTATAATCATATGCGCCCTTCACTGTGATGAACGGCATAACAATGCACTTCATTCTTCATGATGTGCAAAATCAACATAGCTGTCACGGTGTGATAAGGCCCGCGGTTGACCCTTGGTTAGTGGGTCAGTGGGGTGAATTTCCCCCGAAGTCCAAGATGGTCTTTGGTTGAATTTTATAATTTATAGTATACTCATAATACTATTCAGCTGATCATATATTTTAACTGAATTAATTTAAATAACGCTTTATACAAAAGTGACACGGAAATCCTGGTTAAACTACCGTATACTAAATGTTATCGAGTTTTGGTATAAAATATACTAATGTCATTAAAAATATCCAGTTATTGTAGACAAAAAACATTTTGGTCAAATTGTTAGAATGTGTGAGAACAGAATGGATGCATGCAAGCTTTATATTAATTTCGTTTTTCATTTAATGTAATGTTTAGATACAGATGATCTTCCTTTTCAACAAGTATTTCGTTCAATAAAGCAATGCTGTTTTTTCAAGAAATTTTAGGAATAATTATGATGGTTTCGTTGCTTTTCACTTACAAAAAATGTCAGTGTTAATTCCACTCCTATTTTTTTTTTCAATTCCGATTCCTCAAATTGAATGCTGAAATACTTAGGCCCTAAAACTTGCTTATTTGGAGCAATGGTTTTAAGTTATACATAGTCCTGACTTGCCAAGTATGCCTTACTTGCAGATATTGGTCTGGGAAGATTAGCCAAATAAAATGCACACTAGTGATTAGTCAATTTTATTCTCATGTTTTTTTTTACGCACATAATGTCTACGTTTTAATAACATCATGTTGTAAATAAATGTGAAGACAAAAATGTGACGACAACGTCACTTGTTGATGCACCAGTTACACTTTTTGACATAATTAACAGCTTCTCACAAGTTAAAAGCAAGAAATTAACAGTTAATTAACTTGAAAATATGTTTGATTTCCGGTCTCATAGAATCTCTCTGTCTCGCCAAAATGTTAAACTTCCATTTTCCCCTTGGTCTTGGTTCTGAAGGTCATTCGACTGGAACACAATGATATGCACAACTAGGCTCGGTACTGATCATCCATACCGTTTCGTTGAAATCCGGCCAAGGCTTCAGGAGAACTAGTCCTGACAAAGTTTGTGTATTAAAACCTTTAAAGGGCCATAACTCTGCCAAAAATTATTTAACCGGAACATGGCGATGATATGTGTAACTAGGCTTGGTACTCATCATCCCTGCCATGGGTTCAGAAGAGACTAGTCTGGATAAAGTTAGTGTATTAAAACCTTAAGACTGTGGGGTAGATATGCGCAACTAGGCTTGTTAGCGATTATCTCAGCCAAGTGTCGATGAAATCCGGCCAGGGTTCATGCAGGAGAACTAGTCTGGTCACAATTTGTGACATACAGACAGACGACAGACAGCACAAAACAATATGTCTCCCCTCCACAGTGAGACATAACAAATCAGAAACAGGATGGGTGACCGAGGCTAGCTATACAATAACAAGCATGCTTACGTAGGACTGGGAATGCCGGTAGCAATACATGGAATTTCGACTGATTCTCCTGGCTTGTAGAAAACATTTTTCTCTGAAGACTGAATAAACATCTTGGGAGGCCGATTGACTGAAAAACAAACATGACACAAATTCAAATGAATAATAATATGTTTACATCTATTAAGAAGTTTTTAACTAAAATCTTAAAAGTAACTATCCCATCAACAACAGTTACATTTTACAACATAATGTACATCCCTTCTAGACCTACTTACGATGAGGTATATAAGTATAAAATATTCTGTGAAATTCGGCCCCATTCCCCCCTCGCAATAGTATATTTTTCCCCCTTTTTTGAGAAAAAATTCTCCTGAATTTTTCTTTTTGTTTTCTACTTTTAAATGTTGTATCTTAGCTGACCGCCCATAATATGTCCATTAAAGACTTTTTTCGTAACTACCTTGACAAACGAGATTCAGTTTTTTTTACTGTTTTTAGTATATTTTTCTTTAATTTCTTACAGTTTTTTACTGTCTTCGGCAAAAAAAAAATCACCTACGTAACCTACCAATCCTGGGTCGGGAAACAGCAAACAAATATATTTTTAAGGATGGCCTGGTAAAGGTGTGTATTGATCCATACTCAGCTTATGTCATGCTCAAGGTCATGTGTGTATGGATTAATTCACATATTTATCAAGTATGTATTTATAATTTAAGGGTAGCACTGCCTAGATAAATGTGTAACATATTAAACTGAAAGTTTCATGTAAACTTGTAAGAGAATTTGAGTTCTAACTGTTATCTCTTTCAAATGCAATCTCAATAGGATTTCACAAAAATGGACATTACGCTTAACTGGATTTATCACTTTCTTATCTATTTCTTATTAGGTCTGTGTGCATGCTTTGTATACATGAAAATAACACTAACAAAACTTACCTGCATGTGCTAGCAGCACACATAACAGGCAAATCAAACCTCTAAACAATACCATCTTGGAACTGTAATGAAACAAAACACAACACTTTGATACAATGTTTACAAACAATTCATTTCCGGATTTATTCAAATAAAAAAAAGAGATTTATTTAAAAACGTGACTGCACGTAAATGCAAAATTATAACATGTCAAGTAATTGTGGCACATGTTTAACTGTTAGTTAAACGCTGTATTATGTTGTAAAGTTATTATGAATAGCTGGTTGAAAATTATTTGTCAACAAGTTTGTTTTTTTAAAATGGCACTAACCGTATGACTCACCTGGGCGCAATCTTTATTTGGCAAAATTCTATTAGAGGGAAAATGCTGAACAAAGATAACAATAGCAAAACATAATGTAATTGTTAAAGAAAATAGTTATTTGTGTGTCAAAAAAAATAAACATCGTATAAAGTTTTACCTGTGAATATCTGTACCTATTTAAATTAATCTGTACGACTCCATTTGTAATTAGGTCAAGATATGTGGGTGATATGTAATATACAAATTTCACTGGTACGCTACGAAATATATATAACAGAGAATATCATTTTCAATCATTTACCACTGTATTTACCACTTATATATTAAAATACGTATAACATATTTAAAATAAGTAAATAGTATTCATAATTTAATATATGTATGAAAATATAAATAATAGGCTGCATAGATATGCATTTGTAATTTCGTATAAAATTAAATGTTAATTTGTATTCAACCAAGTTACAGGTGCAAAAAGTCTCACAACACTACTAACGTTATCCTGTTTACGCTCGTTAAGCCAGTTGCCATTATCAAAGACGTAATAAACCAGAGATTTGCAACGTATGCTTTAAACAAAAAAATACTCGAAATTTAACGTATGAACTTTCATGTGTAACTGTATAAAAATTGTCATTTCTTAAACCTACTGTATGTAAATGGTCTCAAGTTAAAGACATGTATGTTTGATATGCAATGGTTTCTATGTTTACCAAAACTGTCAACAGATGCTATCTAAAAAGTACGACTATGGCCTAGATTAAGCTACTTCCTGGTGTTGTTGTAGATTTGCTGAAATTTGAAACAGTATATTATTCGCCATTTTTCACAGCAGGAGTCTGAAACTGGTCTCAAATTATTGAGAATAATATCCTGTGTGTAGTGAATATAGCGACACAGCCAAGCATCTCTTTTATTGAGAGTTCTGAAAAACTTGCAAAAAAAGTTAAAGAATTATTAAAATCGGACGATAAACAAAAAAGATATGACCATTTGAATGTTATTCTAAAATGGATATGGAAGAACGCCTTTTTGAAAACTATGACGTCATAGTTCCATATGACCATATATGGAACATTGCTAAATATCATTTAAAGCAAAGCAAATCACTGCAAATGAATGCAAACTCCTTAACTGGTCATATAAAGCATTATTGCCATTAGTTATGAATATTCTTCATACATTTACTTTAATTTTCCCCCTATAAATGAGCAAATATTCATATTTATCACATAACATGTGGTGTGGGAGTGTAATAACACCATTCAATATTTTCGATATTCCACTAGTGGTATAACATAACGTTAACGTTAATGTACGTTTTCTGACGTAATGTGACGTTATAAGTTATGTAATAAATAGAATCTAACATTCATTCTCATTAATTATTGATTTATTAAACTCGTTAGCAAAAATTATATAATGCTCGGCAAGAGCCTCGCATTATATCATTTTGCCAACTCGTTTAGTAAATTCAAAAATGAATGAGTACTCATGTAAGATCCTCTATTTATCACATGACATGTGGTGTGGGAGTGTAATAACACCATTCAATATTTTTGATATTCCACTAGTGGTATAACATAACGTTGATGACGTCATAAACGTCACGTTAATGTACGTTTTCTGACGTAATGTGACGTTATAAGTTATGTAATAAATATAATCTAACATTCGTTCTCATTAATTATTGATTTATCAATATTCCATATATATGGTCATTTAGAACTGTCATGTCATAGCTCTGAAAATGGCGGTTTCCATATCCGTTTCAACAGAATCTTCAAACGATCATATCTTCTTTGTTTATTATCCGATTTTGATAATTCTTTCACCCTTTTTCAAGTTTTTCAGAATCCTCATGCATTAATAAAGATTACTTGGCTGTGTCGCTAAATTCCCTTTAATTATTTGTCTTAAAAATAAGAAGAGAAAATAAAGAACGAGCTTTTGCAGTCTTACATTGTATCTTACGCGATTATATGAGATTTGAGTAAATATCCAAACGATCTGTGACATTATATAATTATTGTCTGACTTTAAAGGTTCATTAGCCGTAACGTTTCGCTTATAAAAACAATAAGTTTAAAACAATCTGTCTAGTATATATATATATATATAATATGATCGCTACTGCCGTTTAAAAAAAATAAAGACTCTATGTTAAATTGTTTAACTCCGCCAAGCTTTCGGACTTACGTCCTTCATCAGGGCTAATTTACTACAAGTAAAACGGACGTGACGTCGTAGTGGGTGCGTCATAACGTCGAGTGTAATGGCGCGCTATTCCTTCAGATTGACGCCATATGACCGGTATGTTCGCAGCTTACTCTTCCATAACTGCTCAATGGTTTTCCGGTATTGCTCGTCCCCATTCCCGCGTTCATATTATACGGATACCGGGTGTGATTCAGTTTCTCCAAACCCATCACTCTAAAACCACTGACAATATGTCCATCTGTGTAAAAGTGTGCTGCCACCGGATCGTTGTACTGTGTCCGTATTCGGGATAGGTTCAGCAAATGTCTCTGATACAGGGTATCGCCCGTCTCTCGGACTCCCACATAGATGTATCCCTGGCAACACCTACAGTACACTGCATAAACTACATTGGTTGATTTGCAGGTGATCAAGTTCTCACTTTGTATGTATTCCCGTTTACATCGGTGAACGTGTCAGACTCCATGATGTACGGGCATATGCAACATCGCTTCGCTCCACATGGGCGGCACGTGTTGCACTCCTTAAAGAACTGCCTATTGTGTTTCTTGTGTACCAGTATGTCTTGCAAATTACTGTCCCTTCGAAACGCTATTATTGGTGGTTCCGGGAAGATAGCTTTCAATGTGTTGGAAGTATGAAGCATATGTAGGTGTTTTCGCAGAATTCGACCTATATTTGGTAATGCTCTAGAGAACGTCAGGACTAGGGAGATTCTCTTGGTTTCTTTTTTAGCGCTGTTGTACTGTAACAATTTATCCCGTTGTTTTGCATCTACTTTCTTTAGTTCTGTCTCAACAAACTTCCCATCATACCCTCTCCGTTGCAACTGTGTCTTAATGTCCGCTCTGTGCTTTTGATAGCTAGAATCTTCTGAACATATCCGTTTTATCCTAACTCCTAGACCGAATGGAATAGCTTTTTTTGTAGATGCCGGATGGGAAGATTCATGATGTAAATATAGATGTTTGTCAGTAGGTTTTGTGAACAAGTCTGTTTTTAGTGCTCTATTGCTGATCCTGGTCATCACATCTAGGAACTCTAGCTTGTCTGATGAATACCGCATCTCTAGTTGGATTCGCGGATGGATTTGGTTTCTGATTTCATGAAACGCCTTTAGTTCCTCTATACCGTGTGTCCACAGTCCCCATACGTCATCGACAAACCCGAAGTACGACAGTGGCTGTTTCAACGATCTTTGGAACAGTTCAGTTTCCCAGGAGCCCAAGTACGTTGATGCATAATTCATACCCAGATGAGATCCTATCGCCGTCCCTTCCTTTTGTATGTAATGTTTCCCAGCGAATGATATAATATTACTTTCAAGCATAGTGTCCATCATAGAAAGGACGTCTTCAGTTGGAATGTTTTTGTCCAATCGTCGGTCCAATGCCTCCTTGGCTGCAATTCGTGCTTCAGTTCTCGGAACACTTGGATATAGGGTTTTCACATCAAGACAGAAAAGTATGGTGCCCTCCGGAAGTGGTTGTTTAATGTTTCCCAACTTATTTAGGAAATCCGTGGTATCTTTAGTATAGGACGGCAGTGAGGTAACATGAGCGCGAAGCTCATTTTCGACTATTTCTGCCATCCTCTCTGTGGGATGGTTTCGTCCATTGGTTTCGTCCATTAACAATTGTACGTAGTGGCATGTCAGTTTTATGTAGTTTTGGATTTGAGATCTACCAATGAGAAAGGAGTGAATCCACTTAGTAACAGCGAGTGAGGCACCATGTTCATGAAGTTTAAAGAGAAGTTCAAGATGACTGACCTTGTCAAAAGCTTTACTAAAATCCAAGAGAATTAAGTCAGTTTGCTTAAAGAGAGAGAGAGAGATTTCTAGTGAGGTCATCCAGAGGCGTAGCTGGGTGAATTTGAACTGTACGCCCGATGGGTTTCTTAGGGGCAAAGGGTCAGATGGGCGAAGCTCCCCGTGAATTCTGTTAAACTGAAGAGCCAAGCGGCAATCTCTCTTTCAAGCGAAGATGTGCTGGGCGTTAATATCACGCTCATTGAATATATTTAGCAAAAATATTCTGAAATTTTTGCCCCCTAACCCCTACCCCACTTCGGATTTTATTGAATTTTTGGACCATTTTTTTTCTTTTTTTCTGGCGAACTGTACGCCCGGGCGTACGGGCGTAAGCCTGGCTACGCGCCTGTCATCCACTAGTCCGAGGAGCTGGGTTTCGCAGCAACGCCTTTCTCGGAAGCCGTGTTGAAGATCATAAAGTCTATAATGCAGTTTGAACTGAGAAGACAGGTTAGAAGCAACACTATGTTCAAGAAGCTTACATAGAATGCAAGTTAGGGAAATATGTCTGTAATTTACTGGGTCGCTTGTATCACCCTTTTTGTACAAAGGAGCTACATTCGCTTTCTTCCAGTCAGAAGGTAGTTCGCCACTTGAAAGAGATTTCTGAAAAATAATTTGGACAATATCTGCAATTTCATTTGAGAGTTCTTTAAGGTGGAGAGGTTTAATGTTATCTGGTCCTGCTGCTTTGTCTGTTTTAAGGTTTGTAAGTAGTTTGTGAACTTCATTTTTACTGATTGTTATGTCTGGCATCTGTGGATATTTAGTTTTGTTGAGTGCATTTAGACATTATTGTCCTAGTCTGAGGGGCGACATGTGAGAGAATACTGATTGAAATTGTCTATTGAGTATGTTTGCTTTGTCTGTGTTGTTAGATTTGAGATTTTGTGTAAGTTGATCCTTGAGTGGTGCAATGCCGTGTAAGTCTTGTCTGGCATTTTTAATGAGACTATAAAGTTTCTTGGTTGAAAATTTAGAGGATTCTGTTTTGTCCTATTGTTGTTGCTGTATGTTTAGGATGTTTTCAATGTAGTTTGTGTGTGCTGTTTTGATTTTGTGTTTGATGATGCTTTTAATTTTATTTAGTTTTGTTCTGTCTCTGCTGTTTGATTGTTTACGTTTTTGAAATAGGTGATCTCTCTTCCTGATTAACCGTTTAATCCTGATTAACCTTTTAATTTCCTGTGTTAGCCATGGCAATGATGATTTAGTCCCTAGTTTCTTAGTGGGAACACATTTTGAAATACCTAACCGAAGAGAATCTTTAAATTTATTCCACAAAAGTTCAACAGGTGTTGCTTCGTAATTTAGTAAAATGTTCCCCTTAGCTTCTGTTATAAATTGTCTGAATCCTTCCCAATTTGCTTTACGATAAAGAGGTATGTTTCTTGTTTTTGTCTGTTTATGTTAGGTTTAAGGTTTGCTGTTGCGAGAATGATGTTGTGTTCTGCTATGCCTGCATGAATTTCTAGCTTGTTAATGAGTGTCTCATTTGATGGGAGGAATTATAAAGTCCAGAATGTTGTAAAGTCGGGTGTTTTGGGTTACCATCTGTATAAGGTTGTGATCATCCAAAATGTTTGAAGCTTTGGTAGAGTTGGTGAAATCCACAGCCTGATTTTATAGAATCCACATGTTCAGAGTCCCATGATAATTTTGGATAATTAAAATCCCCTAAGATCCATTTTGTGCCTTTATAAGGTCTTACAAGTTCCAGAGATTTTTCAGCGCCTGATTCTTTTGGTCTGTAGTAGGCTGCCACATAAAGAGGTTTACATGATGTTATACTGATCTTAACCCATATAATTTCACAATTTGTAGTCAGTTGTTTTTGTTCTGTTGCAATTAAACATTTTTTTTACTAGAATGAATACTCCACCACCTCTGATTCTGCCTCTGTCCTTTCTAAATGGTGTGTACCCAAGTGAATTTGGAAAATAGTAATGTGTTAAACCACAAACCTAATGACTTTATTTACAGATTAGTATGTATGTGCATGGATTTATATGTACATATAAATCCATGGTATGTGCATTATTGTTATTAGTATGTATGTGCCTTATTGTTATGCCTATGTGTTTTAATGACGAGATTTAAAGAAGCTCTTCACCTGCAATATACAAGTGACCGAAAATGTAACACTAGCATATTAAAACAGTCAATTTTAAAAATACTATAAAAAGAAGTGAAATATCAACTTCATGTTTATCATATACTGAACTCGAATTACATAAGACGCCGCTGTTTGGACTAATTGATTGTTGGAATGTCGTGTACACACCAATTTGTTGCAGTCAGCTGACCACACGCAGACGCGAATTGGGTACACGTGTTGGTATTTTTGTTAAAAACTGGGTACTTATAAAATGTATGACTTTGTGTTTGAAAAAGCCGGCAATTTTAACAGAAACGGCGGTAAGCCGGTAATCTAATAAAAAAGCCGGTAATTGCCTGGTAAATGGCAGGCCTTTCATGGTTCTGGTAGCCATTATTGTTATTCTACACGCGTGCCTTTGTGGCTTTACTAAGAGTGAATACAGAGCAAGTAAGTATAGTTTAATTTAAATATCCTTAAAAGATCCATTTTATGGGAACAATTTCACAAACAAATAATTCCACATCACACACATAGACACATACTACAAATGAAATTGAAATACTATTTTCACATGCATGCAGCTTGTTTTTCTCACCAACTAAATTATTCTAAATACCGATTACTGAACAAATATCACCAAATGAAGTCTGCATTAAGGTGTTAATAACTTAATATGTGATTGTATTTACTCAAAAATACCAATACACTTGTTGCCAATTAAAGATGTTGGAATTTTTTAATTGTTCCCACTAATGACAATTAACAATGATTTGAACTTATTAGTTTAAATATTTTTCAATTATTATGACGCTTAAAGGAAAATATTTCCTTAAGTTGGTAATTGGTTCCAGAATTCTGCATACAATATAATTATTTAATAATTACATGAAAATTACTTACACATGACAGTAGGACTCCATCATGTTTAAATAGTATAAGATCTAATATTATGAACAATTAATTTTCATTAATTAAACTTAAATTCTGGAAAAAGAATGAACATTTTAACTTTTAAGTCTTTATTGAATAATTGGCCATCAAATGATGTACTTGAGATCAAGTTATCCTTTAAATTATCATTTAAATAATCAAATTATGATATTTACGATTGCCATACACAACTATTTATATCAATGCAAATCTACATTTTTAACTAATTTTTGAATGGTCCCTTTTGTCTCCAAATGTGGTCCCTTGTGTCCCATAATGTGGTCCCTTTTGTCCCAAAATGTGGTCCCTTTTGTCTGGTCCCTTTTGTCCATGGTCCCTTATGTCCCACTACCGTTACATGTAATTCCACATCACACACATAGACACATACTACACGTGGGACTGACCCGAGTTTCCTCTGTTTATTTAAGAAACTCTATAATTCATCCATGTAATTAACTGACCCCAGAGCAATAAAATACCCATTTTCGCACAGCAGGGCATGCATCAGTTATCTGACAGCACATAGGCGCATTTAAAAAATTAAATTACACATAATTCTTTTTCTTCTCCTTCTTTTTCGATGTCAAAATAGAGTATTTGCACACTTGGGTAAAAATAAGAGACTAGACGTTTGCTCACAATGTTTTTCCTTTTTTTAAATAAATAGTGTTGTGAGACAATTTGATCTAAATTTGGATAACGTCTGACACTTGGTGAATTATGGGAAATATTTTAATAAGTTGACAATTGAAAGAAATTTTAACGTTCATATCTGTATGATTTTACAGGTACTGAAGATGTAAAGCCTGATCATGGACTTTTGAAGTGAAAATATGTCAACATTTATTTAAAGTAACTAAAAGTTAATGCTGTATATGGTCATTTATGTTGGAAATTCAAGCGTGAAATTTACCCGTTCTGTGTGGACTTGTTTAATTACCTGTCAGAAAAATGGGATTTTTTAACAGTTTCGCCAAATGGCTAGGAATTAAAAAGGCGGATGCCCGTATACTTGTAGTAGGTTTAGACAACAGTGGCAAAACTACAATTCTCAATCAGTTGAAAAGTGAAGATTATAGGGCTGCCGATATTGTACCAACAATTGGGTTCAGTGTGGAGAAATTCCAGACCAAATCTCTGACAATCACTGCGTTTGATATGTCTGGTCAGGGACGATATAGAACCCTGTGGGAGCAGTATTATCGTGACTGTCAAGGGATTATTTTTGTTGTTGATAGCAGTGACAAAATACGAATGGTTGTTGCACGCGACGAGTTAGAAAGTCTTGTTAAACACCCGGACCTCGTGGACAGACGTGTGCCTGTTCTGTTCTTTGCAAACAAGATGGATCTTAGAGATGCTGCATCAAGTGTGAAAGTGTCGAACCTGATGAGTTTAGAAGATATACGGGACAAGCCATGGCATATATGTGCAAGTAATGGTATCACAGGAGAGGGGTTACACGAGGGAGTTGAATGGTTAACTGAACAACTAAAAAGCTCCATGGCTGCGAGGAGGAAATGATGGGGACAACTATTATTTAACATTAAATAACCAAAAGATTCAAGATTAATGATTAAAGGGACCAAATACTGTGATTTAAAAAAACATGTTTGTATCACTCGACTCACTATACCAGCACATTTACATTCCATATTATGATTATGACAGGGACTAGTTATAATGTCCTTCAGAGGCAATGCTTACATTAGAAATGTTGTTGAAAATGAACTACATCGGTTACAACTGTTCCCAGTCGTAACTCTTGATTAAAACCCACATTAAATAAGTGGGCATGCGCAGTACTTTGACATGTTGGAGCAGACTTAGTTAATTTATGGTGAATTATGTTTTAGTTGCCATTTAGTGCATTTACCAAATAATTACTTTAACATTGGTTGGTGTAAACAACGAAAAGGAATCTTAAAGTGAAAAAGAAGACAAACAAATTCCTTTTCGCTGTTTAACCAAACCCCTTTGAAATTTGTTAATTACAAGCATATTATGATTAGTTTTATTTAGCTACATGTATTTAAATTGAATTGAATTGGGGTTTTAAGGTGCACCGACACATGAAAGGTTATATGGCGCCTAACAGGAATGAAAATGCCAGGCTCATCCTCCACTGACTAAAATAATTTCACTCACATGTAATATTAATTATCGATCGATTATTCATCAGTTAATATTTCTGCTTCAACTTGACAAATGCATCTGATTGGTGCATTCAGCCTTGTTTCCAGATAAGTGACAAATTGTGCCAGAGGATTTAGAGGGTACCACTATGAAACTCTCAATCTATTGTAGTTTTTAAAATACCACATTTTCCCATTCACCAAAGCTCATCGCCACCTTAAATTAACTTAGCCAAAAAAAAAAAAAAAAAAAAAAAAGGCTTATCTACTTACCCTATTTTTTTCAGCAATGTTACAGTAAATACAGGTATAATTTTATTTGGCCTCATTAGCATTAGGCATACATGGATAAACTTGTGGTTCTCGGGGGCCCCGTTTGGTCACGGGGCAAAGAATAGGGCCACTGCAGATTCCTTTGGAGGGATAGGCAGAGGGGTAGAATCCCCCCAAATTCATGTTCATTTTATCATTTTTTGTTCATGTTCATTAAAGGTCTTCATCATGATCCCTGCATTGTTTCAGGTGCTATTTCGCTCGCATCAAAAGAGCAGTGGCAGAAAAACAATAACGTGGCTCCAACGTAAATGGAGTTTCTACGATAGAATTTGCAGCAACTCTGCAGTTCAGGGTGAGAAGGTTCTAGGCCCATTTTGCATATTTTATCTCGATGTACATGGAAGATGAGCCTGGCATGTTCATGCCTTTTAGGCGCCATATAACCTTTTCATGTGTTGGTGCGCCTTAAAACCCCAATTCATAAACTTAACAGTAATTATATGTTGAAAATTATTTTTCATGAAGTTTAAAGTGATGACTTATCATTTGGTGTAATTAAAAAACATAAATGTGTACCTGAAATATATAATGAAAATACACCGCATGCTCATTCTGGCAGGAATTTATTCTTCTTTCATTCTATTAAACTGTCATAACAGACGGTATGATTCTGTGTTCTGTTCAAACTATTCAAATTATCTTTGTTTCTTGTAATTTATACCCAGTGTGGTTCCGGGGGCCCAGTTTGGTTCCTGGGCAAAGAATAGGGCCACTGCAGATCCCGTTGGAGGGGTAGGCAGGGGGGTAGATTTTTTGTTCATGCTCATTAAAGGTCTTCATCATGACCCCTGCATTGTTTCACTCATGACCCCTGCATTGTTTCCGGTGCCATCTCTCTCAAATCACTAGAGCGGTGGTGGAAAAACACTAAACGTGGCTCCAGCTTAAATGGAGTGTCTACAATAGAATTTGCAGCAACTCTGCATGTGAGGCGGTTCTAGGCCAATTATCCATATTTTATCTCGATGTACATGGAGGATGAGCCTGGCATGTTCATTCCTGTTAGGCGCCATGTAACCTTTCGTGTGTTGGTGCACCTAAAAACCCAATTCAGATATTTAATTTATATTAAATGCTGTTATATGACTGAGTGTTGTCTCAGTGACTTTTGGATAGCCGAGTTAAAATATAATAGATTGGGGTGGCTTTATTTTTTACGCATTAAGGGTCATAATTTGACTTAGTATCGATCCAGTTATTTAATTTGGTAAAGGATAATAAATGTGATAGCTATGGGTTATAAAAAAATATAGCCAGCAGGGGCGTTCCTGGGGCTAATTTAGGTATAAGCACCATCGAGTTTTGGATTCACAAATGTACCTAACCCCACTATACCTTCAGTTTTTATTGCATATTTCGCATTTTTAGCCATTTTTATATTTTTGCTTCTTTAATAGCCTCTAAGCACGTGTGTACGTGCGTATGCCCAGGTACGCCCCTGGCCAGGCATTACGCCCAGCTTAAAATTGTCTGCAGGAGAAATATTGACCTATGGCATCAATGGATGTTCCAGTTTTTATATAGCTTTAAGTCTTTCAGCCTTAGACAGATCTGAGAAAAAAAAAACTAGATTTGAGACTTGTATACATGTAAATCACTATTCTGATGCGAAATATTGATCTGCAAAATGTTGATAAAATAATGCAGACTTACAAGTATATTTTTCTAAACTCCCTACTTCGGGAGATAAACTTGAATGGATACCTTTACATATCACATAGTCCATTTTATTGTTATATCCGTCCAGTGTAATGTTTGTAATCTGTTACTATTTATTGATACTGGTTATAAATCCATGCAAGATTAAAAAAAACATGTTTCCTTTTAAAGGGAATGTAGCGCCACAGCCAAACCATCTTTATTATTGAGAGTTCTGAAATACTTGAATAAGGGTGAAAGAATTATCAAAATCGGATGATAAACAAAGAAGATATGATCATTTGAAGTTTCTGTTAAAACAGATATGGAAGTGGCCATTTTGAGAGCTATGACATCACGGTTCTAAATGACCATATACATGTATGGAATATTTAGGGAAAAAATGACAGCAACTGTTATGAAAAATATGTTATACTTTCTTCGTTTTAAATGATATTTATCAATATTCCATATTATGGTAATATGGAACTATGACGTCATAGTTCTAAAAATGGTGGCTCCCATATTTGTTTTAGAACAACCTTTAAATGGTCATATTTTTTTGTTTATCATCCGATTTGATAATTCTTTCACATTTTTCCAAGTTTTTTAGAACTTTCAGTAATAGAGTTTGTTTGGCTGTGTCGCTACATTCCCTTTAAATGAAAGAGCAATTCAGAAAATAAATGTTGAATATTCATTATGTTGTATTTTACTTTTTATTGCCATCACTTTCTAACTAGAAGGCTGCAGCCATTCTGTCGAGTCTCCGGAGAAGGAGCTTTACGCCATTAAAAATGCAAGTTTTTTTAGTTTATGTTTATAAGCTCTACTGGCCAAGGGCAAGGGCCAGCAGAGCTTATGGGATGGTGTGTTGTCCGTCGTCTTAATTTTTATCTCGTTAAGACGATAGTGCGTTCGTTTTTCATCCGATCTTTACCAAACTTTAACAGATTGTTAATATCAATGAAAGCTAGGACAAGTTCGAAAACCAGCCAGATCAGACCAGTAACAGCGGAGTTATGTTCCTTGATTTAGTTAAAAATGCTATATTTTGCCTCGTTAAGACAATAGAGCCTTCATTTTTCATCCAATCTTCACCAAACATTACCAGAGTGTTAATATCAATCAAAGCTCAGACAAGTTCGAAAACCAGCCATTTCGGACCAGTAACAGCAGAGTTATGGCCCTTGATTTTGTTAAAAACGCTATATTTTGCCTCGTTAAGACAATAGGGCCTTCTCTTTTCATCAGATCCTTACCAAACTTTACCAGATTGTTAATATCAATGAAAGCTCGGAAAAGTTTGAAAACCAGCTAGATCGGACCAGCAAAAGCGGAGTTATGGCCCTTGAATTAGTTAAAATGGCTAAATTTTGCCTCGTTAAGACGATAGGGCCTTCATTTTTCTTCCGATCTTTACCAAACTTTACCAGATTGTTAATATCAATGAAAACTAACACAACCAGATCGGACTAGTAACAGCGGAGTTGTGGTCCTTGAATTAGTTACTATATTTTGCCTCGTTAAGACGATGGGGCTTTCATTTTTCATCCGGTCTTTACCAGATTGTTAATATCAATGAAAACTAACACAACCAGATCGGACTAGTAACAGCGGAGTTGTGGCCCTTGAATTAGTTAAAAAATGCTATATTTTGCCTCGTTAAGACGATGGGGCTTTCATTTTTCATCTGGTCTTTACCAGATTGTTAATATCAATGTAAGCTTGGACAAGTTTGAAAACCAGCCAGATCGGACGAGTAACGGCGGAGTTATGGCCCTTGATTTTGTTAAAAATGCTGTATTTTGCCTCGTTTATACGATAGGGCTGATCTTTACCAAAAATTTGATTTTTTTTTTTTTTTTTTTTAATATATATTTTTTTCTTGATTTTTTTTCTTCGAATTATTGATTTTAATTTAAAAAAAAATGTTTCATTATCTTTTTAATTACTTTCATTTACTTTAAATTTTAAATTTCTTGTCGGCGCTACTCATCCTAAATGCCTTGTTGGATTTCGACGAATCTTGGCAGGATGCATCGGTAAGATGTCTAGTTGTGCATATCGTGCTTTTGTTCCAGTTCATTGATTTTGACGGAGTTATGGCCCTTTGACATTTTTACTTTAAAATTTCTTGTCGATGATACTCCTCATAAACAGCTTGTTGGATTTCTACGAAATTTGGCAGGAAGCCTCAGTAGGATGTGCAAAGCGCGGTATATCAATGAAATCTTGGACAATTTCGAAAACCAGCTAGATCTTGTTAGTAACAACAGAGTTATGGCCCTTGATTTGTTGAAAAATGCTATATTGTATTTTCCTTTGATAAATCTGTAGTTACTTCATTTTTATCTAATCTTTACCATATAAGAGCTGTTTTAGCAAGCAGAGCGTCCACAGGCGCTCTTGGGCCTCTTGTTTTTAATTAAAAATGTCTCCAAGAGTGATTGCATAATTCCGATTTTACTTCTTTCAATACATGAATTGGGTCAGTCACCAGATTTATAGGGAATGTGTGTAATTTCTAACATGTACATAACACTACAATCGAGCTTGAATAAAAAACTTGCACTTTTAATGGTGTTAAGTATATAAGATTTTATTGTCCATGGCCAAAGGGGGAGGATTGTTGTATTCGCTTTTCTGTCATTCCATCGCTAATTTTGTTTCCAACCAATAACATGAAGATTGGATTACAAATATTAAAGAAAATCCGTTTAAGGACGATGTTTGTGGCCATAATATCTAGGCCAAGTTTGATATCCAGGCAGATCACACCTATAAAGCCGGTCAAGTTTCATTCCAGTTCCATTAGTATTTTTCAAGTTTTACTCTGGACATTAATTACGTACAAAGGACAATAATTCTAATTTGAAGAAAATAAAGTTATGGTTCTGTGCTGACGATATGCGCAACTAGACATGGTACTTATCATTCCTACTTATGGTAGTTTTGTTGAAATAACGGCCAGCTAGAAGAAGACACAAAACAATATGCGCAACTTTGGTTGGTACTGATCATTCCTACCAAGTTAAATTGAAATAAAAGAGTTTGAGAGACGTAGTCAAGACGAAGCTCGTGTCTTATGGACCATAACTCTGTTAAAATTCATTTAACTGCAACAGGCCAACAGTATGCGCAAGTAGGCTTCGTGCCGCTCATCTCTATCAAGTTTGGTTGAAATCCGTCCAGGGTTTAAGGAGAATTATTCCATACATGTACTACTAAAACATTTAAAGGGCCCGAAATACACCAAAAATAAATCTAGCAGAACACGATGATATGCGCAACTAGGCTTGTTACTGATCAAGCATACCAAGTTTCGTTAAAATCTGGCCAGGGGTTTCGGAGAACTAGTACGGACAAAGTTTGTGTATTTAAGTTTTCCAGCCATGTTTTGTTTATTTAAATCGAAATCAATATGCAACAATAGATATTTAAAATTCACACATTACAATATCTGTTAAAAGCAAGAATAAGATTTTATTTATGACGTAGAAAACTTTGAACAGGTAATTAATCCACAGGTAAATGTATTTATCAATTATCTGACAATAGGATTGCAGCTATACAATTCAGATTTACCTTATTTCCCCGTGCAGTCACGCAGTGGTAAAAGTAGTATCTACATCTTGCAAATAATACTTATTTTTACTTATAACTTAGTAGCAGTTTTCATTATAATGTTTCCCTCCGAGAATATCAAGAAATGTTCATATGATGTTTAAGAGTTTAACTGATAATACTACAAAAAGGGTGGCCATTCATCTTTAAAACCTTTGAAGAGCCATTACTCTGCCAGAAATCATTTAACTGGAACACTGAAGATATGTGCAACTTGGCTTGGTACTGATCATCCATACCATGTTTTGTTGAAATCCGACCAGGGGTTCAGGAGAATTACATGTAGTCCGGACAAAGTTTGTGTATTAAGGGCCATAA
Source organism: Cyrtodaria siliqua (assembly GCA_037043455.1). Lineage (NCBI taxonomy): Eukaryota > Metazoa > Mollusca > Bivalvia > Adapedonta > Hiatellidae > Cyrtodaria > Cyrtodaria siliqua. The sequence goes on from JAWPHD010014525.1 coordinate 24,992, forward strand.
CCACTAAAAATAATTTAAACGGAACCTGGCAATGATGTACAACTAGGTATGGTACTGATCATCCCTACCAAGTTTCGTTTGAAATCCAGCTAGGGGTTCAGGAGAACTAGTCCAGAGTTTGTGTAACATTTTGTTTTGAAAGTTATTACGTCTCCCCACCATGAAGTGGTAGGGTAGACATTGATTTTCGCTTTTCCGTGTTTTCTGTCATAAATCCTGTCTGCTACTCCTCCTCCTTAACGGTAATGAAACCTTCTATGCACTTAACGGTTCCCGGATTCCTATGTATCCTTCCCCTCTCTAGGGTGGCTCTAAATAACCTATAGTGTGTTGATGAGCCGTTAAACAACATTCAGTTAATTCTAAGGCCACTTCTCCTGAAGCAAATCTCATCAACATTTTCAGTTGACTGCCTGGGTTGAGAGGATGACACCTATTGATTTTGAGGTCAGTAAGATTTAGGTCTTGGTCACTGTGATTCGTCCATCACATCTCCTCTGCGCTACTCCTCAATGGCTTGTTGGATTTTGACAACATTTTGCACAAAGCATCAGTATGATGTCTAGTTGTGCATGTTATCAAAGGTCAGTAGGTTGACGGTGAAGTGTGATGATAAACAAACCTTGTTCTCACTGTGACTATTTACCAACATCCAGTTTAATTATCAGGGGAGAACCATAAACTACCAGAACTAAATCTGATTTTTAAACAGGTAAACACAGCTTGCTTGTCTACTACTTTCAGCTTTTCATATTTTCAAAAGTACTTAATGTTTTCAAGAAAGGCAAACTATCAACTAGCTATCAAACATAGTTTCTTAACAAGACTGTGCGGTGGGGTGTCGACTGTTTGTCTCCAAAAAAACACTCCTTTTAAACCTAAATGTCAAGGTTATGATCACATGCTATAATTTATGTATAGACTATTAGTATATGTCGTGATGCACCCACTGACAAAATTAAAAGTTCCATCAGTCATAGTGTAAAGATACTGTTGAAAGAACAAAATTAATGTGAAACAAATGTTTAACATTTTGGCTATATAACGAACGGCATGGTGCCAACTATGTCTCGCTTTTCACTATTAAAAGCCGCTCGACAAAAATGATCACAGCTTGGAGGAATCAAGAAAATAACTCTACATGTAAATGTGTTACTACAAAATTTATTATATTCCTCTAAACAACTTTAATTATAGACTATTTCTACAAGCATGTCATTTATAACAAGGTGATTACTAGACATGTATAACAATGCCTTGGTGAACAACTTGTACACTTGTTAAAAGTAACACACTTTTGTTAAAAGTATGATTTGCTGCTGTTTTCTCAGTAAAAGGACAAAAATACTGCAATCCGATTGGCTGGCATTAAAAAAATTGCGACTTGAATAGTGAATAACATGTCGCTTATCTGGTCATATGACATTTAACCTTCAAAAACGTGATGTTATTTAGTTTAATTTGAAAGCTAATTCATCTTCATTTAACAAAATGTGCGACCATTCGACGACCAATATACTGTCGCAAAATTCAAAATTTCAATACAGTTGACCCTAAATTAATTGTGGTTTTCCCATAATCACAGCGCTAAGTCGTTAATGAAAGGAACTGTATACAAGTTGTACCAGCAATTGCAAAACATAACATCGCTTTATGAAAAGCTCACAAACAATAAATATACTGCAACAGGTCAACACCAAGTTCTTACAAACGCAAGGTGAGAACCTAGATGCAAATATAATAGCATAACATTATAGTAAAACAGAAACGAAACATTTGCAGTCAAATTCATAAATCATTTGAGCACGACAACTCTGAACCGAATTGTTTAATAATTATGTAACCGAAGTTCGAGCCCTATAGCTCAAATGATTAATGAATGTATATACAGGTCTGGATATGTCAACCTAATGCATTTAATTAAAGTAGCTATCCCGCCAACAAGACAACATTTTACAATGTATGTACAACCATTCTAAACCTACTGACGACGAGGTATAACTTACATAATTTGAGAATCCAAACTCTATAGACACAATATAAGCGGCCTTAACCAGCCAGGCCAAACCCCAAAACTAAGTTACCATTTTACGCATATTCAATCACATGTATTCTAAGAACCTGTTAATAAATCTATAATTTTAATCAGCAAATTTACATTATCATATGAACCAAACACCTGGAGTTTTGATAATTGGTTTTGTAGTGTAATTTTGAGTATTTGGCGGGACAGCTACTTTAACATTTGATATAGGAAATACTGATGCCACGTGTTTGCAAGTAATATTATGCATTAACTATATAAATGTCCTTATTATCTTTGGTTGTATGGCTTAAATCCATATTTTAAACAGAGCATGCGTAATAGTTTATTTAATTAGTACTGTTACCGAAGCCTACTATTAAAGTCCAGCTTTAAACTCTAACATAATTAGTTCCTTTGTCCATAAGGCCACTAAATTATATATCACAAGACATTTACATATTTCATTATTTGTGCTAATGTAATTCATCAGGTACACATTAAATTGACCAGCCTCAGTCCATTGAGCTCTTTTCAGGGCATACAAAAACTATGACACTAAATATCTAACCTTTTTTGGTTTAGCTTGTCAAATTCACTTCAGGCAAGTTGGGGTTTTAAGGCGCACCAACACATGAAAGGTTGTATGGCGCCTAACAGGAATGAACATGCCAGTTGCTGCAAATTCTATTGCAGACACTCCATTTACGCTAGAGACACGTTATAGTTTTTCTGCCACTGTTCTAGTGATATGAGCGAGATGGCACCTGAAACAATACTTCAGGCAATAATACCTTCTAGATCCAACTACGTGCACTTGCCCAACTACTTGTACTTGCGCATGAACCTCATTTGTTAAATAGAGAATGAGCTGTCTGCTCACAATGTTAAGTTGTATACATTTACATACATTTCGGAATGGTTTTGATACATTTCTGTTCAAAGACTATTATAATTATACCATTATGTGATTATTTTATCCGTTTTTGATTTTATTATATCTGCATAACAAATCCCATTCTTCATATATATCCAATACATACATTATAAGCAAGATAATCTCTATACAGCATATCATGTCACTAGCATACTTTAACCCCTTTTATAAATGTACATGATCAATTTTAGAAAGTGTGGTATATTTGTCATTTTCCCGCTATAACCACAAACCTCATATTTATAGTTTATTAGATTTGTATTGGGATATATGCACAAGTTCTTTTGTGTATTAATACTGCACGACTTTAGGAGCGCAATATTTATGCGCAAAAGAACAATGCATATATCCCAATATAAATCTAATAACCTTTTTATTGCATACGCATTTTTAAATTGGAGAGAATAAAATAGGTTGTAACATTTAATTTTCACCAAAAACATTTATTTGAAACAAACATATTATCAATACATAATGGAAATTTTCACAATGAAATCAACATTGTTTACATCACGTGACATACTTTCTTTGACATGAACAAAAAAGTGCACAAATCACGAATGAGTATACATTACACGCAATATGACTTTACTACACGTCAATATGGGCGAATGTTGACGTTTCCTGTTACATTGAAAGTAAACGGAACTTGTAAATGCGTATGCAATCTAGGTATTGAGTCCGAGAATGATATGCCATTTATTACATAACATGGCATCTGGGAGTGCAGTTTCTCGTAATACACTAGTGTATTACAGATGCAAATTAGGACCGAATCACTGTGTTTGTATATGTTAAAACTGTTATTACAAATTGTTTTCATGGTATATCATACGGTACGTTCAGACACCTTAATTATTTTTCATTATTCGAAATCTTACTTCATAAAATGAACGTTAGTAATGTTAAATTTGGTTTAGGATGTCGCATTATTTGTAAGGCGAACGCATTTACAACCGTGTAACGTAGCGACGTTGTGTAAACAACAAAACAACGTCATGATTTGTCTTACAAATTGCCGCCGTATATAAGGAAAACTGACAACATCAAAGTGAAACTATCACGTCATAGGTGGGTTATGTGATAAACAGAATCTTACATTCATGACTGTGTGTTATTGACTTTAATAAACTCGTTGGATAAAAAGATAGGATACTCGGCAAGAGCCTCGTCTATCATTTTATCCACCTCGTTTATTAAAATCAATAATACCCAGTCACTCATGTAAGACCCTCTATATATACCCTAGTAAGAGTATCTCCCCTAACAGTAACACCCTTCTCCCCACCTTCTCAAAAATAAATAATAACAATAAAAAAAATTTTTGATCTTTTTTCCCCAAAAATCAAACATATTTTATTTATTTTTTTCATTTTATAAGAGCGCTCACTAGGCAATTTCGCCGGGCGCTACTTTTAGGGGAAATACGGTATATAAACTCCTAGAAAGGTCTGAGAAACCTGACATTATAATTTTATAGGGATTAATCTTAGTGGCGTATGGATCACTATAGCAAACCACAGACATATTATTTGTTATTTGAGCACACCAAGTATTCTTGCTATAACCAGGTGTGGTGTTGTTTTTATGTTTGGCCTTTGCTGATACCCTGCACAGTCAGGTAAGATTTCACCTTTCGGATTATGGCTGCTTTATGTGAAGTAGACAGAGCATTTTAATTGCAATGATACCCAACCGTCCAAACTGTGACGGCAGTTTTCTTACCTATGTGGTGTTAATGAAGTTTTACCCTTTGTTCTTATGGCACTTATATATTAAGCCCACAGCACACTTGGTAACGATTGCAAGATTGGTCGGTTGAAATGTGTTTTACGTAATTTTCAGGCTATATGACTTTTTTTTTTCCTGGTGGAAGCACACCGCCCAATTTTTCCTGGGTGGAACCAGTATTGTATACCTCCTGTCATCTGTAAGAATCAAAACCGCAGCGGTGAGTGGCGAGAAGGTTTCAAGCACAATGTCTTTGCCATCTCGGCCAGGGTGCGCTCATTGCAAGAACAGAACAGCTTTGGGCATTAATAGGCACAAGAACAGGCATTTAGCGTTTATTTTATTCTTTTACGTTTCTCAAATATAAAACACTCTTTTTTTTTACAGTGGATAGGCCACTAAGAGAATATCGCAGACCACAATAAAAGTTCACCCAAACTTGTAAGCATGAAAACAAGACCCATGATTAACATCAGATACATATTTCTTTGATTCTGCATTTTGTTAGAATTAAACTTTCTGCATATATAATTAAAACTTAACAATCTTGCTTCAAGCTGCAAGGCTGGCTGAAATTTTCTCCAGGTCTTGAATCCTAGCTTACAACGTACATTGCAGCTAACAGAACTAAAATGTATAGATTGCTTAAAAGAACGTTTAAAAAAATAAAAACATTTGATGCAAATTAAAAGATAAATACACGTCTAAATAGACAATCTGGATAAGGTCTCTCATGTGCTTTACCGGTCACATGATGTAGATTCAAACAACTTGTACTGCTATAATATTCGGCACGTGCAAGTTGGATAATGCAAATAAGTGAACCGCATCATTTGTTTTCAATAGGGAAGTCAGGGCCCTCTTTCTGAATTGGGGGAATGGGGCCGGGGCCGTTCGAGGGGGGAGAATTTTGCGACAATTTTAAAGGAAGGGGGATTTTTTTTGCTACAAAATTTGCATCAATTATATATCCATTTCTATTAAAAAATGTTGTATTAAAATCTGTTAAAAAATTACTGTTCATATTCCTTATGTATGTAAATAATCTAACATTTGCAGTAGTGTAGATTCTCAACACTATACTATAAGGCTGTTAATATTCTAACAATTTGGCATTGTGCGACATGTTGATATCGACACCGTATTACATCCGGACAGTTGCGGGGCAGCACTATATTCCAGTACTTTTCCCGATACCCGTGTAATTTTATTTGACAGGGAGAATTTTCATAAAGTTTGGGGGAAAAATGTATACTCCACGGCAAAGGGGAATGGGGCCAAATTTTGGCCCAAAAAACGTGAATCGAGACCCACACTGCCCAAGGTTGGTAACCAGTCCCACACTGCTCAAGGCTGGTAACGTCCCACACTGTTGGAGGATGGTAACCAGTCCCACACTGCCAGAGGCTGTTAACCAGTCCCAAACTGCTGGAGACCGATTACCATTGGTGCCATTTGTGCTTAGCCAAATTTGATCAAGATATATAAATCTAAGCTAAAGAAATTGCCATTGAATTTTTGAAATCGTGATTCCAAGTGCCAATAAGAGACTGGGTTTGTATTTGTACTCTGTCTACCCTGAAGGCAATCCCTAAAAAGTAAAATGTTTGTGTCTAAATTTCATGAATCAATATTATACATATATTATACAATTATAGGCCTGCTTAACAAACACTTTGTACTTCCAACACATACATTTTTCAACCTACATACTGTGAAATCATTTATTTTGGTGACTTAACATTGTACTGTCTCTTTATAAAAAGCAACTTCATGCAGACATGATTTCCTGATTTGAAACTAAAGTGCATATTGTTTAAAATGAGTAGGCATTTACATGGCACCTAAATCAATCAGACATGAAGACATAAAAACAGGTAAACTAAAGTGTCTAACACAAAAATCTGTGGTGAAATAAAGGTTTTACAGTTTTAAAGGGACACATCGCAATCTTATTTTATTTTCATCCAAAATTATTTTGAAAGCAAAAATCTTTCACTTGTAACATGTTATGCATGGATGTATTTGTAACATGTTATGCATGGATGTATTTGTAACATGTTATGCATGGATGTATTTGTAACATGTTATGCATGGATGTATTTGTAACATGTTATGCATGGATGTATTTGTAACATGTTATGCATGGATGTATTTGTAACATGTTATGCATGGATGTATTTGTAACATGTTATGCATGGATGTATTTGTAACATGTTATGCATGGATGTATTTGTAACATGTTATGCATGGATGTATTTGTAACATGTTATGCATGGATGTATTTGTAACATGTTATGCATGGATGTATTTGTAACATGTTATGCATGGATGTATTTGTAACATGTTATGCATGGATGTATTTGTAACATGTTATGCATGGATGTATTTGTAACATGTTATGCATGGATGTATTTGTAACATGTTATGCATGGATGTATTTGTAACATGTTATGCATGGATGTATTTGTAACATGTTATGCATGGATGTATTTGTAACATGTTATGCATGGATGTATTTGTAACATGTTATGCATGGATGTATTTGTAACATGTTATGCATGGATGTATTTTACTTATTTTTGAACTTGTCTAGGACCTTATTTCAATAAGCCTTCAAATCAAATTTGGTGAAAATCTAAAACTGTTTGCTCAAAATATTTGTCATCACCAGCAGAAAATCGGCTATATTTTCAATAATCAAGGACAATAACTCTGACATGCAATGATTTTGCTTGTTGTTGAACTCCTCTAAGATCTTATTGAAACAAATGTCAGAACCAAAACTGGTGAACATCTGTAATTGTTTACTCAAGTTACTGCATTCTTTGAATACGCTAGAGGACAACGATGTCGACGCACAATTCCGCCAGTAGAGCTTAACCCTTAACCCGCTAAATATATATAATGGACTGTTCTTTCTTTGAATTAAGACCATTCCATTTATGTGACAAAGGGGTGTTTTGGGAAAAATGACTGATCAGCAGCCGCAAATAGTCGTGCTTAGCAGTGCTTAAAACATGTTTAAAAATAATTTGATGGAGCAGAAACTTGCATTAAAATACTTTACCAGAAACAACTTCTGTAGTATTTGTTTTTCCTTTACCAAAGAGTACAGAATATTTTTACCCCTGAAAACATTGGTTCCACTCTCGATGCAGAACTGATTTTGATTGTTTAAATAGTAGCGCAAATGTCCATTAAACCCACAACAAAAAATATTTCCAAAGAAACACAATGATTTGACAGTATACAGAACATTTTAAATACTTTTCTGAAAGTTTAAATTACCATTAAATTAACGACATACACTTGTTTGTAATCCTGTCAGTACAATAATAGACCAATATACATATTTGCCTCAGAAACCGATGGTTCAACGCAACGCAAAAAAGTGTTGTATCGTCTTTTCACTTATATTTAGTGTTGCACTGCACCCTCGATATATATGAGCCGAAACATGCGAAAACGACCCTTTAGACAAAATTGTGACATTTTTTTTTGATGTTTATGAAACACGCTTTTAAAAATCTCTTTATTTTATGTTGATATCTTGATTAAAAATGATTTTATCTTAATTTGAAAATTAAAGATTGTACTCACCATTAATTTTGACGTGGGCGTCATGGACGACGTCGTTAATTAACAACAAAAACAAACACTTAGCATCAACTATTTATATTAATAAAACATATTCCCTATGATATAATAATTAGGTAAAACACGGAAGTGACGAGAAATTTGACTAGTAATTGATTGATTACCAGCCGACTTTATAAATTGTTACTTTATGACGTTGTCGTCTAAACGTCCGAGGGGACGTTTTTGTGCATTGCGGCTCATATATAAAATGTACATCATGTTTTGCTATATAACCCGTATGGTGTTTGAGAGCGTGTGAAATGAGGCATCGATGGTTTGTCCGAAAGTTGTGTCATGCGCGGATCAATACACCCAAATACTCAAGAAAAATGTTCTGTCACAGTAAAACAATTTAATATTACAATGAAATCTGCAGTTCATCTCTTGCAAATTAGGTATAAAATAAATGAATATTGTTAATAATCATATGCATAGAAAATGCAAGATATGATGATGTTGATGTCTCGACCGTTAGTGAGCTCTGACTAACAGCCATGTGAACATCTCGGTGCATTTCTCTCGTAATGCATGATGGGTAAATTGGGTGGCGTCAACTATGTATGGGGTTTCAAGCTAATTCATGGCTTCCTCGGGATTAGGTTGAAAGGACATGACTTCGTCATACACCAATTCTGAAAATAAATAACAGAGTATGTAAACATTTCAGGTTAGCATCATAAAATAATTATTTTTTAGTGGTTGTATACATTTTCCATAAACAAGAGTTTTTGGATGACAGCGCGCTCGACTTTTGAAGCCTTTTCTATTTATCGGAAAATGAAGCTGAAAAAGAGATGTCACGATAACAAATGCCCCCGAACAGTTTTTTTTACCTTGGACCTGATTCCTGTGCGTGACACACTTTCTCTAGCATTTATGTGAAGTTTCATGCAATTCAGTTCTTTCAAAGTTATGAATGAAAGATGTTTGTTTTTGATGGACGAACGGACAAGCGAACAAAATAACTGATAGTGTGATTACTATACGCCACCATTCGGGAACATAAAAAGGGGCATACGTCATAGAATTCATAACATATTTATTGCACTTGCCCGTACCAGTTTCTCCTATGAAAGTGATTACATGTGTAAAGTTTTACTGAATTCCTTAAGCGGTTTCTGAGACGAGAGCTTAATGTAAAAGGTTAACCGACGTCAATGCAGGGGTCAGTAGAATAGCTAACCGACGTCAATGCAGGGGTGAGTAGAATAGCTGGCCTTTTCTTTGAAAAAAACTCAGCTAATAAAACTTGTTTGCATTCTGTAATAAACGTCAATCTCAGTTTGTTTACTTCAACTGTCTGAGTCAAAACTGGTGTTAAATAGAAATTCATGGAGATTTCTGAATCACAATTCTAATTAAATCAACTGCTCAATATCTCAAGTTCCAACTGTCTTATCTTACAGGGTCTGGAGGCTATCTGGAAGATTAATGTGTATCAATCTAATTACGAGTAAAACCATCATAATGTTGTTTCAGATGCATTTTCAATGTACATATCCATTAAACTAGGCCATATAAAAGAAATTTAATTATTGTTAATGAAATAGTTTCGTTCTGAAGGCGTGTTGACACGGCTCATTTTTGGTAATTAACTCATTAATATTAATTCATATGAATAAGACGCTTTAAGGCTGTACTAAATTCATGTTGTGAGATCTAACAGCACTTTTATTTTGTACAACTGCTAGCAAGATAAACCCCATATGAATTAAAATTGTTGACTTATTAACTCTATTAATTCATATGAATAGCTGATGCTTTAAGGCTCTAATAAATTTGCACTTTGTGATCTAAATGCACTTTCATTTTGTATAACTGCCAGCAATATGAACCCATAAAAATTAAAGTTGATGATTTGACAACAAAAATATACAGAGTATCTGTGCACAGAGCCATTGTGTTTTCCAGTCCAAACATTTTCATAAATAATAATTCAAACAAACTTAATATGTGCACAGTTCACATCTAACTGAAGGATACCATGAGGCTTCCTCTTGTATTTGTATTGGCACAAATTACTCTTCCAGAACACAGAAATTACTCTTCCAGAACAGTGTGCCACAGTGATCATGGCTGGTGTCAGCTGGTCAAGTCAGTGTGCCACAGTGATCATGACTGGTGTCAGCTGGTCAAGTCAGTGTGCCACAGTGATCATGACTGGTGTCAGCTGGTCAAGTCAGTGTGCCACAGTTATCATGAGTGCTGTCAGCTGGTCAAGTCAGTGTGCCACAGTGATCATGACTGGTGTCAGCTGGTCAAGTCAGTGTGCCACAGTGATCATGGCTGGTGTCAGCTGGTCAAGTCAGTGTGCCACAGTTATCATGGCTGGTGTCAGCCGGTTAAGCCAGTGTGCCACAGTGATCATGGCTGGTGTCAGCTGGTCAAGTCAGTGTGCCACAGTGATCATGGCTGGTGTCAGCTGGTCAAGTCAGTGTGCCACAGTTATCATGGCTGGTGTCAGCTGGTCAAGTCAGTGTGCCACAGTTATCATGGGTGGTGTCAGCTGGTCAAGTCAGTGTGCCACAGTTATCATGGCTGGTGTCAGCTGGTCAAGTCAGTGTGCCACAGTGATCATGACTGGTGTCAGCTGGTCAAGTCAGTGTGCCACAGTTATCATGGCTGGTGTCAGCTGGTCAAGTCGGTGTGCCACAGTGATCATGGCTGGTGTCAGCTGGTCAAGTCAGTGTGCCACAGTTATCATGGCTGGTGTCAGCCGGTTAAGCCAGTGTGCCACAGTGATCATGGCTGGTGTCAGCTGGTCAAGTCAGTGTGCCACAGTGATCATGGCTGGTGTCAGCTGGTCAAGTCAGTGTGCCACAGTTATCATGGCTGGTGTCAGCTGGTCAAGTCAGTGTGCCACAGTTATCATGGGTGGTGTCAGCTGGTCAAGTCAGTGTGCCACAGTTATCATGGCTGGTGTCAGCTGGTCAAGTCAGTGTGCCACAGTGATCATGACTGGTGTCAGCTGGTCAAGTCAGTGTGCCACAGTTATCATGGCTGGTGTCAGCTGGTCAAGTCGGTGTGCCACAGTGATCATGGCTGGTGTCAGCTGGTCAAGTCCGTGTGCCACAGTGATCATGACTGGTGTCAGCTGGTCAAGTCAGTGTGCAACAGTGATCATGACTGGTGTCAGCTGGTCAAGTCAGTGTGCCACAGTTATCATGGCTGGTGTCAGCTGGTCAAGTCAGTGTGCCACAGTTATCATGGCTGGTGTCAGCTTGTCAAGTCAGTGTGTCATAGTTATCATGACTGGTGTCAGCTGGTCAAGTCAGTGTGCCACAGTGATCATGGCTGGTGTCAGCTGGTCAAGTCAGTGTGCAACAGTGATCATGACTGGTGTCAGCTGGTCAAGTCAGTGTGCAACAGTGATCATGACTGGTGTCAGTTGGTCAAGTCAGTGTGCCACAGTGATCATGACTGGTGTCAGCTGGTCAAGTCAGTGTGCCACAGTTATCATGGCTGGTGTCAGCTGGTCAAATCAGTGTGTCACAGTGATCATGACTGGTGTCAGCTGGTCAAGTCAGTGTGCCACAGTTATCATGACTGGTGTCAGCTGGTGAAGTCAGTGTGCCACAGTGAGCATGACTGGTGTCAGCTGGTGAAGTCAGTGTGCCACAGTGACCATGACTGGTGTCAGCTGGTGAAGTCAGTGTGCCAGTGATCATGACTGGTGTCAGCTGGTCAAGTCAGTGTGCCACAGTGATCATGACTGGTGTCAGCTGGTGAAGTCAGTGTGCCACAGTGATCATGACTGGTGTCAGCTGGTGAAGTCAGTGTGCCAGTGATCATGACTGGTGTCAGCTGGTCAAGTCAGTGTGCCACAGTTATCATGGCTGGTGTCAGCTGGTGAAGTCAGTGTGCCACAGTGATCATGACTGGTGTCAGCTGGTGAAGTCAGTGTGCCACAGTGATCATGACTGGTGTCAGCTGGTGAAGTCAGTGTGCCACAGTGATCATGACTGGTGTCAGCTGGTCAAGTCAGTGTGCCACAGTTATCATGGCTGGTGTCAGCTGGTGAAGTCAGTGTGCCACAGTGATCATGGCTGGTGTCAGCTGGTGAAGTCAGTGTGCCACAGTGATCATGACTGGTGTCAGCTGGTGAAGTCAGTGTGCCACAGTTATCATGGCTGGTGTCAGCTGGTCAAGTCAGTGTGCCACAGTTATCATGGGTGGTGTCAGCTGGTGAAGTCAGTGTGCCACAGTTATCATGGCTGGTGTCAGCTGGTCAAGTCAGTGTGCCACAGTGATCATCACTGGTGTCAGCTGTTCAAATCAGTGTGTCACAGTGATCATGACTGGTGTCAGCTGGTCAAGTCAGTGTGCCACAGTTATTATGACTGGTGTCAGCTGGTCAAGTCAGTGTGCCACAGTGATCATGACTGGTGTCAGCTGGTGAAGTCAGTGTGCCACAGTGATCATGACTGGTGTCAGCTGGTGAAGTCAGTGTGCCACAGTTATCATGGCTGGTGTCAGCTGGTCAAGTCAGTGTGCCACAGTGATCATGACTGGTGTCAGCTGTTCAAATCAGTGTGTCACAGTGATCATGACTGGTGTCAGCTGGTCAAGTCAGTGTGCCACAGTTATCATGACTGGTGTCAGCTGGTCAAGTCAGTGTGCCACAGTGATCATGACTGGTGTCAGCTGGTTAAGTCAGTGTGCCACAGTGATCATGACTGGTGTCAGCTGGTGAAGTCAGTGTGCCACAGTGATCATGACTGGTGTCAGCTGGTCAAGTCAGTGTGCCACAGCTATCATGGCTGGTGTCAGCTGGTGAAGTCAGTGTGCCACAGTGATCATGACTGGTGTCAGCTGGTGAAGTCAGTGTGCCACAGTGATCATGACTGGTGTCAGCTGGTGAAGTCAGTGTGCCAGTGATCATGACTGGTGTCAGCTGGTCAAGTCAGTGTGCCACAGTTATCATAGCTGGTGTCAGCTGGTCAAGTCAGTGTGCCACAGTGATCATGAATGGTGTCAGCTGGTGAAGTCAGTGTGCCACAGTGATCATGACTGGTGTCAGCTGGTGAAGTCAGTGTGCCACAGTGATCATGACTGGTGTCAGCTGGTCAAGTCAGTGTGCCACAGTTATCATGGCTGGTGTCAGCTGGTGAAGTCAGTGTGCCACAGTGATCATGGCTGGTGTCAGCTGGTCAAGTCAGTGTGCCACAGTGATCATGACTGGTGTCAGCTGGTGAAGTCAGTGTGCCACAGTTATCATGGCTGGTGTCAGCTGGTGAAGTCCGTGTGCCACAGTTATCATGAGTGGTGTCAGCTGGTGAAGTCAGTGTGCCACAGTTATCATGGCTGGTGTCAGCTGTTCAAGTCAGTGTGCCACAGTGATCATCACTGGTGTCAGCTGGTCAAATCAGTGTGTCACAGTGATCATGACTGGTGTCAGCTGGTCAAGTCAGTGTGCCACAGTTATCATGACTGGTGTCAGCTGGTCAAGTCAGTGTGCCACAGTGATCATGACAGGTGTCAGCTGGTGAAGTCAGTGTGCCACAGTGATCATGACTGGTGTCAGCTGGTGAAGTCAGTGTGCCAGTGATCATGACTGGTGTCAGCTGGTCAAGTCAGTGTGCCACAGTTATCATGGCTGGTGTCAGCTGGTCAAGTCAGTGTGCCACAGTGATCATGACTGGTGTCAGCTGGTGAAGTCAGTGTGCCACAGTGATCATGACTGGTGTCAGCTGGTGAAGTCAGTGTGCCACAGTGATCATGACTGGTGTCAGCTGGTGAAGTCAGTGTGCCACAGTGATCATGGCTGGTGTCAGCTGGTCAAGTCAGTGTGCCACAGTGATCATGACTGGTGTCAGCTGGTGAAGTCAGTGTGCCACAGTGATCATGACTGGTGTCAGCTGGTGAAGTCAGTGTGCCAGTGATCATGACTGGTGTCAGCTGGTCAAGTCAGTGTGCCACAGTTATCATGGCTGGTGTCAGCTGGTCAAGTCAGTGTGCCACAGTGATCATGACTGGTGTCGGCTGGTGAAGTCAGTGTGCCACAGTGATCATGACTGGTGTCAGCTGGTGAAGTCAGTGTGCCACAGTGATCATGACTGGTGTCAGCTGGTCAAGTCAGTGTGCCACAGTGATCATGACTGGTGTCAGCTGGTGAAGTCAGTGTGCCACAGTGATCATGGCTGGTGTCAGCTGGTCAAGTCAGTGTGCCACAGTGATCATGACTGGTGTCAGCTGGTGAAGTCAGTGTGCCACAGTTATCATGGCTGGTGTCAGCTGGTCAAGTCAGTGTGCCACAGTTATCATGGGTGGTGTCAGCTGGTGAAGTCAGTGTGCCACAGTTATCATGGCTGGTGTCAGCTGGTCAAGTCAGTGTGCCAGTGATCATCACTGGTGTCAGCTGGTCAACTCAGTGTGCCAAGTACCATGACTTGTTTGCACTCAGTATCTTGCTTACTGCAGGAGTAATATGCAGTATAGGTGACCGTCTTGTCCCATATCAATAACACTTACAGTTTTCAAGAAGTAGTTGCTACAAATTTATTTATTTTAAATCTATTTTTAGCCGTGGTGGCCATATTGAATTTCAGGCCAGCCTGAAATTTTTCTAGGATCACCTAGACATCAAGAGAAACATTCCTGTGAAGTTTCATGAACATCCGTCAAGTAGTTTAAGAGGAGTAGTTGCTACAAGTTTTTACTATATAACTCATGTAACCAAAGATGGCCACTGGCAGCCATGTTTAAAGTCGAATCAAAATAATTTCGACTAGGATCAACATCATGTCATGCTGATCATTTTAGAAAAAGTCCCATATTAATATCACTTATAGTTTTCAAGAAGTAGTGGCTACAAACTTATTTTTTAAAAATCTATTTTTAGCTGTGGATGCCATCTTGAATCTCTGGCCGACCTGAAATTTTACTAGGATCAATTAGACATCAAGAGCAACATTCAGGATCAATTAGCCATCAAGAGCAACATTCCTGTAAAGTTTCAGAGGAGTAGTCGCTACAAGTTTTTACTATATAACTCTATGTAAACAAAGATGGCCACTGTTTAATGCCGAATCAAAACGATTTTGACAAGGACCAACATTATGTCATGTTGATCATTTTAGAAAAAGTCCCATATCAATATCACTTATAGTTTTCAAGAAGTAGTCGCTACAAACTTGTATTTTAAAACTCTATTTTTAGCTTTGGTGGCCATCTTGGATTTCACATCAACATGAATTTTTGCTAGGATCAACTAGACTTCATGGGCAACATTCCTGTAAAGTTTCATGAATATTCATCCAGTAGTTTCAGAGGAGTAGTCGCTACAAATAAAAGCTGACGGACAGACGGACGACGGACAGACGGACGACGGATGCCGCACCACGGCTGATCTCTGATCAGTCAAGCTAAAAACAGATGCGAAACATCATACTTCCAATTTGCTTTTAAACATGCTTAACAAAGGATATATACCCTTTTAATATCTGTTTCTTTTATAAAATTTCTAGAGGAACTTACTCCTCCACTCTGGTATACTGTATTCCATGTCTTCGAATGACTGATCGTATCTGTCTGCGGTGGGTTCATCTGAGGGGTCAGCATATTGATGGAGATACACGTGCTCTAAGGCCTTCTCCGCCGTGATCCGCGTATCTGCATCAAGGTCCAGCATCCTTTCTAGTAAATCTATTGCTAAAAATACACAAACACATATTAATGGTAATGCGACAAAAAGGTTATAAAATAACATCAGAAAGTGCCTTTCACCAAAGCAACATCAGGATGTGTGGTAATTTAATTTCTGCATAAGCCTGTGCCTATCACCAAAGCAACATCAGGATGTGTGGTAATTTAATTTCTGCACAAGCCTGTGCCTATCACCAAAGCAACATCAGGATGTGTGGTAATTTAATTTCTGCATAAGACTGTGCCTATCACCAAAGCAACATCAGGATGTGTGATAATTTAATTTCTGCACAAGCCTGTGCCTATCACCAAAGCAACATCAGGATGTGTGGTAATTTAATTTCTGCACAAGCCTGTGCCTATCACCAAAGCAACATCAGGATGTGTGGTAATTTAATTTCTGCATAAGCCTGTGCCTATCACCAAAGCAACATCAGGATGTGTGATAATTTAATTTCTGCACAAGCCTGTGCCTATCACCAAAGCAACATCAGGATGTGTGGTAATTTAATTTCTGCACAAGCCTGTGCCTATCACCAAAGCAACATCAGGATGTGTGGTAATTTAATTTCTGCATAAGCCTGTGCCTATCACCAAAGCAACATCAGGATGTGTGGTAATTTAATTTCTGCATAAGCCTGTGCCTATCACCAAAGCAACATCAGGATGTGTGGTAATTTAATTTCTGCACAAGCCTGTGCCTATCACCAAAGCAACATCAGGATGTGTGGTAATTTAATTTCTGCATAAGACTGTGCCTATCACCAAAGCAACATCAGGATGTGTGGTAATTTAATTTCTGCACAAGCCTGTGCCTATCACCAAAGCAACATCAGGATGTGTGGTAATTTAATTTCTGCATAAGCCTGTGCCTATCACCAAAGCAACATCAGGATGTGTGATAATTTAATTTCTGCACAAGCCTGTGCCTATCACCAAAGCAACATCAGGATGTGTGGTAATTTAATTTCTGCACAAGCCTGTGCCTATCACCAAAGCAACATCAGGATGTGTGGTAATTTAATTTCTGCATAAGCCTGTGCCTATCACCAAAGCAACATCAGGATGTGTGGTAATTTAATTTCTGCATAAGCCTGTGCCTATCACCAAAGCAACATCAGGATGTGTGGTAATTTAATTTCTGCATAAGCCTGTGCCTATCACCAAAGCAACATCAGGATGTGTGGTAATTTAATTTCTGCACAAGCCTGTGCCTATCACCAAAGCAACATCAGGATGTGTGGTAATTTAATTTCTGCACAAGCCTGTGCCTATCACCAAAGCAACATCAGGATGTGTGGTAATTTAATTTCTGCACAAGCCTGTGCCTATCACCAAAGCAACATCAGGATGTGTGGTAATTTAATTTCTGCATAAGCCTGTGCCTATCACCAAAGCAACATCAGGATGTGTGGTAATTTAATTTCTGCATAAGCCTGTGCCTATCACCAAAGCAACATCAGGATGTGTGGTAATTTAATTTCTGCATAAGCCTGTGCCTATCACCAAAGCAACATCAGGATGTGTGGTAATTTAACTGCATTGTGTTACCAGATTACTAATAATTATTGTTGATTATATAGCACTTATATTTAAACATATGATAGAATAATGAACTCAAACATTTATTAACTTTTAATTAATATATGCAAAGAGGTTTAACATTAAAATAATCCTTCATTAATCAATAAATCGAGGTGCTGATTTTAATGCTGGATAAATACTTGAAGATGTCCCTTTAACATTCAGTGATATCTGTTCAATGATATATGGTGTGTTAAAATATATTATAACAAGACAATTGCAAACAAGAAATCCGCGAATTCACATGTCTTGCCTAACATTGAATTGAATTGGGTTTTAAGGTGCACCAACACATGAAAGGTTATATGGCACCTAACAGGCATGAACATGCCAGGCTCATCCTCCATCATCGAGATAAAATATGGAAAATGGCCTAGAACCTTCTCATCCTGAACTGCAGAGTTGCTGCAAATTCTATAGTAGAAACTCCATTTACGCTGGAGCCACTTATATTGTTTTTCTGCCACTGCTCTTTTGATGTGAGCGAGATGGCACTGAAACAATGCAGGTATCATGATGAAGACCTTTAATGAACATGAACACAAAATGATAAAATGAACATGAATTTGGGGGGATTCTACCCCTCTGCCTACCCCTCCAAAGGGATCTGCATCGGCCCTATTCTTTGCCCCGTGACCAAATGGGCATCTTGCCCAACAGGGACGGGACTTAGAAATATGAGGTAAATGTTGTTTAAATGAAAGTTTGTATGTAAAATGTTTAATAAAGTTTACATTTTGCTCATATATGACATTTAAGACTATTTGTTTATAAACAAAAAGAAAGAAAAAGATTCTTCACCCCCAAAAAGCAGGTCAAGGTCATGGATGAAACCCCTGAATCCAAAAAGACGCACTACCCAAGACACAACTATGTCAAAATATATTCTTCCAAAGAGGGTTAAAACACTTAGTGAATTGCGGTTTGTTAGAAAGTGACGTAAAGGTAAGATTTACTAAGCTATCTGCCCTTTGCTTGAAGGGTGATGGTGTCTTTTGCTTGGAGGCTGCATTGCCTATGTCATGTTGGGATGTACTAACCAAGATACAACTATAACGAAAGTTGGAATTGTCTAGCGCACACACTTCATGAGAAAGTGACCTAAATGAAAAAGTTGGAAGCAAAAATTATTTAGTTACCTGTCCTTTGCTTGGAGGGTGACGGTAACATCTGCATTTCCTAAGTCACGTTTTAATGTACGAACCGAGATACAACTATAACCAAAGTTTAAAAGTTCTAGCGCTTACAGTTCATGAGGGACCAAAACGCAATAGTTTAATGTAAAAAATATAACGTTATCTGCCCTTTGCTTGGAGGGTGAAGGTCACAACCGCATTTGCTTTGTCATGTTGAGCTGTACCATCCAAGATACAACTACAAGCAAAGCTTGAAAGGTCTAGTGCATGCAGTTTGTGAGAAAGTGACCTAAACACAAAAGTTTAATGTAAAATTATTAAGTTATCTTCCCTTTGCTTGGAGGGTCAAGGTTACATCCACATTTGCTTTGTCACATTGTGATGTACCGTCCAAGATACAACCATAAACAAAGTTTGAAAGGTCTAGTACATACAGTTTGTTAGGAAATGACCTAAAAGCAGAAGTCGAATGTTGACGTCGCCGCCTTTACCACTAGAAAAGCAAACCTATGCCTCTATTTTTTCTTCGAAAAAAGGCGAGACAAAAAATTGCCTTTTAGTGTAAAAAGAATATATGGTTAACTGTACTGAGATTTTGAGTTTTGCCACTGTACATCAGTCGTTTAATGGTTGCAAAATTGTTAGTCGACGCGTTAGTGGAGCCAGTAGTGGAGCCGTTTGTGTAGCCGTTAAACACAATTTGTGACCGTAAAAACGAATATATTGTCACAAAAGTCAGCATTTCAATATGGCCCATTAACCTGTTTCGAATGCATTTTAGTGTTTTTGACAGTTTTAGTTGACAGTTTTAGTCAAAAATGCTTTGAAATAAACTTAAATGACAAGTTTTTGACGGTTTAACATCACATGACTGGATTTGCAATGGTTTATGCGCTATTAAAAGGCTGTACATTTTTTAAACGTCAACCAATCGGAGTGCTGGATTTTGTCAAATGCGTTAAAAGTTAAAAAATTGAAATAAATACTTACCATTTGGGTTTGCTCCATGGAAAACTTGTTTGAAATCTTTCTTTTCCCACTTTGGCAACTGTTTGATATAATTTCGGGCCTATAAAACAAATAAACACGAGCTTAGTCCTGATATAATTTGACTTAGGAATACGCGTACATATTTCAGTTTCGCTGCTTTCAATTGTGTTTGGGTTTAATGTAAACAGCAGATAGATATTTAAGAAAATGAATGCTGTTTACATTGTAACTTGATAAAGTTTTTTTAGCAGACTAATTTGAAATAACTTGTTTAGGTTAATACAGTTTATGGTGATTTTTTCAAAACAACTGTAAGTATTAATTTTCAGATATGCATTTATTACTACCGATATCTACTAGCTCTTTTAAATCAGATTTCTATCAAAATCAAACACTGTAACGCATGATATCTTCCCCTATTTTATCTTTCTTTATAGACCATTGTATGCATTTTAAAACATCTATATGCAAAACCTTAAAGATGGTACCTGTTACGAGACAAATGGAAATTAACTGACTCTAGATTAATCATACCCAATGGTGCCATCATTATTCAATTAGACAGTCAGTTTTTCAGTTCAAAGGATTTATTGCTCAGGCTTAATTACTCTAGCAGCTAGTTTTATTAAGATAAAACAAGTTACCACAAGTTACCACTGTTCAATAAAGCAAAGTAAATAAGTTATTTTGCATCAGATTGAAGTATTTTTGTTCCTGAAAAGAAATTAATCAAGTTACAATCCTGACTGATTTAAAAACAGATACCATGTATACATCTCGAAATCAAGCTACACTCCTGACTGATTTAGAAACAGATATCATGTGTACATCTCGAGCTCAAGAAGAACTCTGATGAGTTTCCGAACTTCTTCAATTAATGAATACATGTATTAAACAAAAACGTATCACAAACATGGATATTTTCCTCCCCATTTTGAAGCAGAGAGAATCGGTTCTAATTAAAAGCATCAAAAATAAAATCTAACATGGTTTATTAAAATACTCACTGCCGATTGGTTACTGGAGAAGTTTTAAAATGTGTATACAATATCACTGACGTCAGGTTAAGTTAACCGGTAAGACGTCATTTTAAACGCCAGAAAACATGTTAACCGTTGCAACGTCATTTTAAACGTCAGGTGCAAAACAACACAATGCAATGGAATGCATTATTTTAAGCGACGATTCATTCCAACAACACATTTAAATAGGTTGAAGCTGCATATTTTTTCTCGCGTGATGTTTAGAGATGGACATAAAATGTAAGTTGTGAGAATTTGTTTGTTCAATCTCTCGACAAAATGTGTATCATGATACATAAAAATCCGTCGGATAAGAAATAATAAAATAAAAGGCGGACCTTGGTATCGATGAACTTCAAGTGCTGGAAATATTTTATTTCTTCATTCTAGTTTCAGTTAAATTCTCTAGAAAAATATTCAAAAATAGTTCACTTAACCAACCATTCTTCAGACTATTTTTAGACTTGAGCTTAAGTACTAAAATTTCATTCACAAATATTCCCATGACCTTCACAGATAAACAATCGTATGAAGTCACTATTCATTAGAATTTATCATAGTTATACATAGCAGCTTCTTAAGAACGTTTATCCTTTAAACTTATAGAAATATTTGTGATTGAAATTTGCATACTTGGGCTTAAGTCTAAGAATATTCTCAAGAATTCAAGGCCAGCTGGTGTATACCGATTATACAAAAACAATAATGCATTTGATGTTTTCAAGAAGATTCATATTCATGCATATCATGCAACATAGTCATGATAGTGTCAATTCATTTGCCCTAGAATTATTGAACAAAAGGCTTATACTAGTGCTAAATGGATTGTGATGTACTAGAAAATCCTACCTACCATATTTTCCCTAATAGTAGCGCACGGGTGCTATGCAAAACGCCAAGGGGGCGCCTTATAAAAGATAAAAAGTGTATTGAATTTCTTTTCGATCTTTTATTTATTAATTTTTGGGGCAGTACTGTTAGAGGAGGTGCTCTAATTAGGTGGAATATGGTATATAAGATATGCTCCCTAGTAAGACGATGTTTTCCTTTCCATTCAAACTTAGAATAATGACCGATGCCATGGAAAATACCTTCGAAAGTATACACCAAATAAACGAAAACGAATTCAAAATTTGTGGGTGGGGGTGGGGGGGGGGGGGGGGGGGGGGGGGTGTCAGAAGAATTCTAATTATGTGGGTTGGGGGTGTCAGAAGAATTCGAATTCTGTGGGTGGGGGATGAAATGTAAATCGTATTGAGTTGTTGGAGGGTGTACATACATGTGATACCTCACGGCGTGAGATGAAATCTCACGGAATTCTAACCCTCCTCCCAGCCCCACGGAATTGTGTGAAAAACTCCCGTAAAATTGCTAAAATTGATTTTTGTATGTTAGCAGATGTTGCTTCTAAAAATAGAATGAATTCAAGAAAGACAACTCCTAAGAAATTTCGTACTTCGTACTCAATTAGATTCGTACTATTTTACATTGTACTCAATTCATACTATCGGTTATTTTCCAGAGGGGAAGTTATTAGGCAGCCAACCGTGCAGCTGTCTTTTGCACAGCCGTTTTTTTTTTTTAAACTCTTACTTTCTCAATATTTTTATGTTTCGTAAGTACGAAAATATAACAACAAACTTTAAAAGGACACTGTCTGTAAGTATTAAAGCACATTATTGAGCATAACCAAATAACAGAGAAATGTTTATCAATTGTTATTAAATAAAACAGGATTGTTTTCTTTATGAATATGGACCCAGGCCTACAGGATTGTTTTCTTTATGGATATGGACCCAGGCCTACAGGATTGTTTTCTTTATGAATATGGACCCAGGTCTACAAGATTGTTTTCTTTATGAATATGGACCCAGGCCTACAGGATTGTTTTCTTTATGAAAATGGACCCAGGCCTACAGGATTGTTTTCTTTATGAATATGGACCCAGGCCTACAGGATTCTTTTCTTTATGAATATGGACCCAGGCCTACAGGATTGTTTTCTTTATGAGTATGGACCCAGGCCTACAGAATTGTTTTCTTTATGAATATGGACCCAGGCCTACAAGATTGTTTTCTTTATGAATATGGACCCAGGCCTACAGGATTGTTTTCTTTATGAATATGGACCCAGGCCTACAGGATTGTTTTCTTCATGAATATTGACCCAGGCCTACAGGATTGTTTTCTTTATGAATATGGACCCAGGCCTACAGGATTGTTTTCTTTATGAATATTGACCCAGGCCTATGGACCCAGGCCTACAAGATTGTTTTCTTTATGAATATGGACCCAGGCCTACAAGATTGTTTTCTTTATGAATATGGACCCAGGCCTACAGGATTCTTTTCTTTATGAATATGGACCCAGGCCTACAGGATTGTTTTCTTTATGAGTATGGACCCAGGCCTACAGGATTGTTTTCTTTATGAATATGGACCCAGGCCTACAAGATTGTTTTCTTTATGAATATGGACCCAGGCCTACAGGATTGTTTTCTTCATGAATATGGACCCAGGCCTACAGGATTGTTTTCTTTATGAATATGGACCCAGGCCTACAGGATTGTTTTCTTTATGAATATTGACCCAGGCCTATGGACCCATGCCTACAAGATTGTTTTCTTTATGAATATGGACCCAGGCCTACAAGATTGTTTTCTTTATGAATATGGACCCAGGCCTACAGGATTGTTTTCTTTATGAATATGGACCCAGGCCTACAGGATTGTTTTCTTTATGAATATGGACCCAGGCCTACAAGATTGTTTTCTTTATGAATATAGACCCAATCCTCAGGTCCATATTCAATGTTACCGCTAGGAAAAAGCTTATCTGGAGCACTGATTATAAGAGTGATTTGAAGGTCAATTTATCAAATTTACTAAATTTGTAAAAAGTTCTAATTCTGTGGGTGGGGGGTTCTTGGCGAATTCAAATTCTGTGGGTGGGGGTGGGGGGAAATAATTCGAATTCTGTGGGTGGGGTGGGTTTTTTTGACTGTCGTTCTTGCCCCCCCCCCCCTAAAGGCCTTTTTTCCTGGAACAGCCCTTAGCCAAACAACATAAATTAAACAAAATTCACTAGCCTGAATGACAGTTTACTAGCCCCGGACTTCGGGCTAGTGGGTTAATTCGAAGACTGGGAAGGGGAGGGGGTGTGGGGGACGCGACGATTAGGGGAGGCACTCTTATTAAGGGAAATATGGTAGCCAGAAACAGTTGCAAGATAAAACTGAAATTTCATCCGAGATTACAAAGCAAATTATATTAGGGAACAATAAATTTGTCAATCAAACATGAAACCAGGTAAAAATTTCGGAGATTTGTCATTACTATACCTCTTCGCTGCTGATTTTGTCAAGTAGCTTTTCATTTGGCGACCCAACTAGGGATAATATTTTTGTAAGCTGATCAATATCTGTACATGTTATTAAGGAATGCAAACCATGAAAAGTAAGCAGAGATTATATGTTACAACATGAAATATAGTTAACACTGCCCTTCAAACAGTCAAACACAGATTTCGAGTTCAATGCAACGCTGTTGTATTTTAATATACAGTGTTCAATGCAACACTGTATATCCTTTTATGTAATTACAACAGTGTTGTTTTAAATCCTCCATTTTTCAACCATATTTTAACACTGGAGATAATATCAGAATTCAAAAATAGGAACTGATTAACACTTTCAAAACAGCTTCTTTTTTTTTAATGAAGCTTTGCGTGCAATAAACACATTTTATATTTACGCTGAGTCCATCAACAATCCAACATCGGAGCCTCAATGTGAATTTTAAATATCAGAGTGTCTTCAAACTTTTATAGGGCAATGTAAGGTTATATATATATATCTTAAACATGCAGAAATAATGTTAGCAGAACACAGTAATATACTAGTATTAGTTTCTCTACTCTTGAGTATCCCATCACATACGGCTCAAATTGTGTGGAAACTTATGGCACTTATTCCCACTTATTGCTAAGGGGAATGGACTTTTTCTTTTTTTGCAACAAACATATTGTCATTACATCGTGTGAATTTTCACAATGAAATTAACGTTGATTACATCACGTGACATACTTTCTTTGACATGAACAGACAATTGCACCAATCACGAACGAGTATACATTACACACACAATATGACTTTACAACACGTCAATATGAGCGAATATTGACGTTTCCTGTTACACTGAAAGCAAACGGAGATTGTAAATGCACATGCAATAAACACTATCCACATACCCTCTCTATCAACCACCCGGGTAACAATAAAAGACTTATAAAAATGGTACAAGTATATCCCTTGCTCGACGTTCATCCTATAAAGGGTAGTGCTAAGGCTGTTCGGCCAGGTGTTGGTCAGGGTATCATGTCATGTCTATGGTGCGGCAGCACTATAAAGTTAAGCACTGAGCTCAATGCTACAATTGAATTGAATGTTGTTTAACGGCTCATCAACACAGTACAGGTTATTTAAAATCCAATTCAATCAATCAATTTTATTTCAAAATCCCATTTGTATGTGAGCTTTATGGAACAAACATGATATGCATTTATTATATGCATATAAAAAGTATATGACCATACCTTTATGACCTTGACCGTGATACAGACTCGGGTTTCGGGTTCTGTATGTTACCCTGATGAGGTGAATATTTGTGCCAATTTATGGGAGTTGCGGAGCTGACAAAAAATGGACATTATCAATAAGAAGTTAGTGTATGACCTTTATTACCTTTAAGATATAGACCAGGGTTTTGCGTTCTGCATGTCATCTTGATGAGGTGAGTAGTTGTGCCAGTTTATTTTAAAATGCCTCCATGCATGTGAGAGTTAGGAAGCGGACATGGACATTTTAATGGTCGATGAATGGACGGACGGACAAACAGACAGACAACAGCATATTCTACGGTGGGGGAAGTCAGATTACTCTGACATAACTACCCTTTTTCTGGTATATCAGGGATATGGTGGAGAAGGTTGGATTACCAAGAGAGAACCGCCTTCCTTTCTGGTACAGAATTCATACCAAGGAGGAAGTCAAAGTAACTTGAGAGAACCATCCATCTTGAGAATTTACCAACAATGGCACATATTGCAGGCAACATTGGCAAAAAGCATGCACACTGCCATCTAAGCCCCATCACATAATTTTGATGATGCTTGTTGTTTGCATTCTTATATATTAACCAGCTTAAACAAAAATAACCAGCTCTAATAATCTAAAATAAAACTATCAAATGTGTCCATGGCATTCCACATTCATGATATTGTGAATACAGTGATCTAAGGTTGTTACTCGGCATCCAGAAAAGGTGAAAATTAACTTTCGCATCAACGTGATCTGAGATGTTCAAATATCTTATTTAAAATACTTTAAATTTGTAAACTCGCATGAAGGAATACTTAGATATTGTATTTGAAATTAAGCTAGTAAGCATAATTTATGAAGAATACCATAGGCTAATTAGAATAGATGGTATGTTGTTATGATAGGCTGACATTAAAAAGTGAGATTTTTTTTTTTTAATTAGCTCTCTTGCCAATAACATGCACATTTAACAACAAATTTAAACCGTTTCTAAGCTTACTAACCATAAGATATATATGTAACTTACAAATGTTGAAAAATCTGAACTCTAAAAGTTTTAAACTATAATATAACCACCTCAATCAGCCAGGCAAAAAATCTCCCTATCATGCCTCGAATTATGAGTTACCAACTCTAAATTCATTTTATGCATACTCAATTGTAGTTATTTTAGGTACCCATTACTAAATATAGACGTTTAATCTGCATATATGCATTATTTTATAACCTCAACACATGGGCAGAGTTTGAAAGAACGGTTTTGTGTTATTAAATGTACTTGTTGTTGGAGGGAGAGTGAATTTAAGAGAGCTGTGTCATTAGTATCTATCGTGTATTTACAACTTAGAAAATTGCAAAAAGGCAATCTTTACTCCTGCCTTTTCATGCACAAGACGTTTTGAAAGATATGAGATTTTGAACAGGAGTATGTTCATAAGATACCTGGGATGGTATTCACAAGATATCAACATCATTTCCCTAACTTTACCAGGTGTGAAGTTATGAAGTAATGCGTGGCTCAATGTATTATATCTTAAAATATCAGTGTCTAACAGCTAGAACAAACAAGTAAATATAATTATTGCCATTGGTATGATGCTGGTTTCATGGAAAAGTAAACATAATTATTGTCATTGGTATGATGCTGGCTTCATGGAAAAATAAACAGAATTATTGTCATTGGTATGATGCTGGCTTCATGGAAAAGTAAACATAATTATTGTCATTGGTATGATGCTGGCTTCATGGAAAAGTAAACATAATTATTGTCATTGGTATGATGCTGGCTTCATGGAAAAATAAACAGAATTATTGCCATTGGTATGATGCTGTCTTCATGGAAAAGTAAACAGAATTATTGCCATTGGTATGATGCTGGCTTAATTGAAAAGTAAACATAATTATTGCCATTGGTATGATGCTGGCTTCATGGAAAAGTAAACATAATTATTGCCATTCGTATGATGCTGGCTTCATGGGAAAGTAAACAGAATTATTGCCATTGGTATGATGCTAGCTTCATGGTAAAATAACAGAATTATTGTAGTTGGCATAATGCTAGCTTTACAATAAAGTAAACGGAATTATTGCCATTGGTATGATGCTAGCTTCCTGATAAAGTAAACATAATTATTGCCATTGGTATGATGCTGGCTTCATGGAAAAGTAAACAGAATTATTGCCATTGGTATGATGCTAGCTTCATGGTAAAATAACAGATATTATTGTAGTTGGCATAATGCTAGCTTTACAATAAAGTAAACGGAATTATTGCCATTGGTATGATGCTGGCTTCCTGATAAAGTAAACGGAATTATTTCCATTGGTATGATGCTGGCTTCCTGATAAAGTAAACGGAATTATTGCCATTGGTATGATGCTGGCTTCCTGATAAAATAAACGGAATTATTACCATGGGTATGATGCTAGCTTCCTGATAAAGTAAACGGAATTATTGCCATTGGTATGATTCATGGTAAAGTAAACAGAATTACTATATACCTATCAATAATTATATACATAGTACCTTCATTTTCTTACAGTGGAATACAAAAACCTGGATCACTTCTAGAGATTTTCTGAATCCGTATCAGTATGCTACTAAAAATAGATTCCGTATGACTATCCTACTTAAAATAGAACAGGGAAATGCCTAATAATGCTCGCATTTTCGCTAATTTGCACGAGAGCGTCAAGACAACGTTACGCCAAACAAACAAAACAAGTACGTCACACCAATGAACTTTAACTTGTAAGCTGTAGCTCGACCCCCAAATATATTAAGATACGCCCATTTCCCTTCTGCGCTTTATCAAAAAATAAGCCTTGAAACATTTAGAAACCTTCTTTATTGCATACGTATGCAACAGAAATGTAAATATTTCTAATTTGTAATCATATGTAGGAGTTATATAATAAAACGATCATTACTAGAGTAACGTGTTCTGGAAGTTTGTATCACCTCTCAAAGGTAAATGCCAGATCAAGGATCACACTCCAGGCTCCGCATCTCGTGAGATCCTTGATCTGTAATTTACCTCCTCGAGGCGATACAAACTTCCAGAACACGTTACTCTAGTAATAATCCTATTTTATTACCATTGGTATGATATAGCTTCATGATAAAGTAACTGAATTATTGCCATTGGTATGATACAGCTTTGTGGTAAAGTAACGGAATTATTGCCATTGGTATGATTCATGGTAAAGTAAACAGAATTACTGCCATTGGTATAATGCTAATTTCATGGTAAAGTAAACGCAATTACTGCCATTGGTATGATGCTAAGGCATGATAAAGCAAATGAATTATTGCCATTGGTATGATGCTGAGTTCCTGATAAAGTAAACACAATTATTTTCATTGGTATGACGGTAGTTTCCTGATAAAATAAACAGAATTATTGCCATTGGTATGATGCTAGCCTCATGATAAAGTAACAGAATTACTGCCATTGGTATGATGCAAACTTCAAGATTTAAGTCAACACAATTATTGCCATTGGTGTACAATGTAAAGGATATTAGATAAAAGCTCATGCACTAGTAGAATAACATAAAGCAAGCTCTTACAGAACAAAGACCTAACTTGAGGCTTGCAGAAATGTTACCTCTTTACTACTGATCTTTTCTAACAATTCATCACTAGGCGTCCCAACAAGGGCCAATATTCTGGTTAACTGATCTATGTCTGACAGAATTAAGGAACTTTCTTCCCAAAATGTTTGCCAGGCTCGTATCTGTATTGCGAACCTTTCGTCCGGTGTCAACATACATATTCGAAACAAGTCTTGACCATCTAAGATTTTAACAGGACTCACGACGTAGAAAGTGCAACGATTACCAATCTATCATCATCAATTACGTTAAGATGCTAGAGAATATATTCATAGAAATGAAAACATCTCTAAACAAAATGGGGACAAAGACGAGGATGCAAAATGTTGAAGTCAATTTCAAATCATTTTGATGGCAGTTAGTTCACATTAACAAGGGATGAACTATTTAAGAATTGAATGTTGTTTAACGGGCTCATCAACACAGTATAGGTTATTTAGAGCCGCCCCAGAGAGAGGGGAAGGATACATAGGAATCCGGGAACCTGCCTTACTCTTATTATCGAATAGATTCCTATGGATCTTTAACGTGCTCGGAGGATAGATCGATACACGGGACTGCCCGGTTTACGTCCCCATCCGACGGACGAGGCTAAGGGAAAGTGTCTTGCCCAAGAACACACCGACGGAACTCAGTGGCACCACGCAGGATTGAACCCGGGGCCTCCAGTTAAACTATTTAAGAAGGACAATTTTATCAGATATTTTATCTCTAGTGATGCAAGAAAGAATAAGAAGGTAATGGCTCATACTGGCAGTCAAATTATTAGAAACAAGACCACTGCCTAGTGGGGCATGGCATATACGCCCATCGTTGGCAAGGTTAAGTTCCAGGTTAATCTTTTTCAAAGGGAAACAATCCAAAAAATATGATTCAGAGTTATGGGCCATACTAAGCTGTATTCATTGGTTCATGTTGAAGATGTGTGTAAAGTTTCATTTTTGTACACCTAATACTTTGAAAGTTATTAGCCATAATTGCTTGTAAAATGCAGGGTTAAGTTCTTATGTAGGGCATAAGGCTTAAATTATCAAGTATAAATCATTGTTTACAATCTTAAAAATCATGTGGGTGCGTGCATGTAGTTGTTACAATCTCAAAACCACGTATGGGGAGAGTGGGTGGTGGGGTGACGAGGGCTTTCGATTAATATATAGCCTTGTTCTGATGCAGCATTGTAAACATTCAAAAAAATGTCCACTCGAGTGACTTGTAGACAAATCCAGATTATTACATTTACATACAGAACCAGTATTCCAAGACAATATTGCAATAAATATGTATGTTTTTTTTATTTTGTTAAAGCAATATACTGTAATATTTGTTATATCTACTATGCCAGGGCTCAAATGTAAGCTGGCGTACTGGCAAAATGCAAGTGACATTTTCAGAATGCCAGTGAACTTTTCAAGTACTGGCAAAAATTTGCAAGTGCATCAAAATACTTAATTTAGAATACCATGTCTGCCTTTTTTTTTAAACATGTGCTTTCATATCAATGGTGTTTTAATATTTTTTTAATAAGTTTTCCTGACATGTCTTTGTATTTGTATGAAACATATGGAAACTAGGAAGTTTGCTAATGATTAATCATCTTGTGATTTTTACTTATTACATATTTGTCCTTACTCAGACACACAAACGTAAACATTGCAAGTAACTTTTTCGTTTTGCCAGTTACAAGTCTAAATTGTCGCTAAATTTGAGCCCTGTATGCACCCTAAACAAACCTATTTTACACGTATATGTGAACACACAGCCGACAATGTTTGTTTGTTTGGTGTTTTACATCATTTTTGGCACATTTTAGGTCATATATGATGATCGATTGTTTTGTGATAGAAGCAGACCAACCCATTTTTCCTGGGTAGAACCAGTACTGTATACCTCACCCCATCCGTAAGAATCAACACTTTCTCACAAGTTGATCTCCCAGTGGGATTCGAACCCATAGCGGTGAGAGGTGAGGTTTACAACGCAGCGTCGGTAACCCCTCGACCACGTAAGCGCTCAGGTTTTCAATTTTTTAGGTTTTACTAAAATAATGGAACCCTTTGGATGAAATTCCACAAGTAAAGTACGTATATAACAGGGTATTACTTCATGCCCCCTACATTTGAGGGCAATCAGTGTGCAGAAGTGAAATGTTCATAATAAACTACTTGTGCTATATACTTTAAGGCACTTTTATATGTTTACTCTTAATTGATGTTTTTGTCAACATTGAAAGAAAGTTGATAAATACAAGTACAGAATCGCATATTTTATACGAAACATTCAAACAAGGATACGATCCGTCCCAGGATAAAGTGGACGTCCTGTCAACATTTCGGCCATAATACATCCTACGGACCAGATATCCACTGTAAAGATGTAAGCAAACATAAAAGCAACGAATACATAATGTTAAAGTCCCTATCCTGCCATCAACAGGCAAATTTTACAACAAATGTACACCATTTCTAATTTCGGATGATGAGGTATATATATATATAGCATACATATTTTGAAAATCCAAACTCTACAATAGACACAATATAAAAACGGCTTTAACAAGCCAGGCCAAAAGTTGAGCGCTGAATTAAGAGTTACCAACTCATATTTCATTTACTGTATACATATTAATATTGGCGGTGGATGTATTTTGGCTATATTGGCGGTCAAGGTCGGAAGTGCCAAAATAAATCCACTGCCAATATTACTCCATGAAGCTTAATAAGATCATAAACAGAAATGAATTGCCACTGATTTTAATTTCCATATACATGGCTAATTTAAAAACAAGGGGGATAACTAATTAATGCAGATACAAGCAGTGATTTGCTGTTTATCATCTGATGCCATAATCCTGATAATAGGAAATTGCTTTGAACAGTGAATAAACATTATGAGTTATTTCCATTATTTCAAAATTCACTATTAAATGAAAACCTTGAGGGTAAAAACGAACGAAACAAAAAGAAAGGAAAAAGTTTATTTTAATTTGGCGGAAATCACATTGATCCGCCAAATATAATCACCGCCAACATATCCATTTTCAAAAACTGTCAAATTTTGCATCCACCAAATAAAATCACATTTATTCAATCACGGGCATTTAAAGAACTCGTGAATAAACCTATACTTTTGATGGACACATATATATTATTATATGACCAGAACACCGGGATAGAGTTGATATACGGTTTTGTAGCATACATACATCTGCCGTTATTTGGCGGGTTTATTTCTTTAAAATAAGGGTTTTAAGACTTTTACTTGAAGCATATAATTTACATAAAATAAGAACTGACCAGTTTGGTTGTAATGCATCCAGTTGAGCATTATTTCAGGAGCACGGTACCATCTGGTGGCCACGTAACCTGTCATCTGGTCATCTGTATGACGAGCCAGACCAAAGTCCAATATCTGAAAGGGGACAGCCATGTAAAACATGTGCAAAACTGCATGTTAGTAATACATGTATCAGTGTATCAAGCCCACTACAAACACTCATATTAATACGAAGCCTACTGCAGACACTCGTATTATATGAAGCCTACCACAAACACCCATATTTATATGAAGCCTACCGCAAACAAATCATATTTATATGAAGCCTACCGCAAACAATCATATTTATATAAAGCCTACAGCATACACTCATATTTATATGAAGCCTACTGCAAACACTCATATTTATATGAAGCCTACTGCAGACACTCATATTTATATGAAGCCTACCACAAACACTCAAATTTATATGAAGCCTACTGCACTCATATTTATATGAAGCCTACCACAAACACTGAATCCTACTGCAAATGCTCATACTTATATGAAGCCTACTGCAGACACTCATATTTATATGAAGCCTACCACAATCACACATATTTATATGAAGCCTATCGCAAACACTCATATTTATATGAAGCCTACTGCAAACACTCATATCTTATATGTATATGAAGCCTACCACTCATATTTATATGATGCCTACTGCAAACGCTCATACTTATATGACGCCTACCACAAACACTCATATTTATATGAAGCCTACCACAAACACTCATATTTACATGAAGCCTACCGCAAAAACTCATATTTATAGGAAGCCTACTGCAAACACTCATATTTATATGAAGCCTACTGCAAACACTCATATTTATATGAAGCCTACTGCAGTCATTCATATTTATATGAAGCCTTCTGCAATCACTCATATTTATATTTATTTTATATTATTATATTATATTTATATGCAAACACTACGCATACAATCAACTTAAATTTACGTTAAAGGGACACGCGGAAATCTTGATTTTTTAAGAACTTGTTGCATCCCGTTGGGTTTTCTACGTAGCTTGCATTATTGCAAATCATTTTAAAACTATTGAAATAGTTCTAAGCAAACTGATTTTACATAAAACTCACTGTTGATTATATTTTGCACCAATAATATATACTACTCCAAATTTTCTAAGGATCACCTTTTTGCTGTCTAAATTTCTTGCTGAAATAAACAGCATTATTTCTATTTGTGAAATTATTTAGTGTATGGTCATGTGATCTCATGACTTGATTCAAATTGTGGAACTGTTTAAGTATCAATGAAATTAATATCGTTATTGTGAAATAATTTCTAATAAAATTATATGGAAGAATAAAAGTGATCCTTAGCAAATTCTGAGTATTATATTTAAACCTATGGTAGAATAACAAAGGAAAACGGAAACTAATTTTATTT
This sequence comes from Cyrtodaria siliqua, assembly GCA_037043455.1. NCBI lineage: Eukaryota > Metazoa > Mollusca > Bivalvia > Adapedonta > Hiatellidae > Cyrtodaria > Cyrtodaria siliqua. The sequence continues at coordinate 58,640 of JAWPHD010014525.1, forward strand.
AATTATTATATGCAAGCAGGTTTAAAGTCAAATTGATATATATATATCGAGATGCAAATGTTATGCTTTAAAAAAAATCAACAATACCGTGTGTCCCTTTAAACATAATGTAAACACGTATATGCATTCTCAAATACACGTTCTTTTGGGTGATTCTGGGTATTTATTTACACTGTATGTTGGGTGCCCTTGTTGACTTGGGTACATACTTTACACTGTATGTTGGGGGCCCTTGTTGACCTGGGGTACATACTTTACTGTATGTTGAGTGCCCTTGTTGACCTGGGTACATACGTTGCACTGTATGTTGGATGCCCTTGCTGACCTGGGTAAATACTTTACACTATGTGACCCAGGTCAATAAAGGCACCCAACATATTTTTGATAAATGAGGAAAAGAAAAACTTTAACCAAAACTTTAACCAAAAACTTTAATCAAAAGGTCATAACGCGTAAATGGCGGACAGACGGAAATTGCCGAACTATAAGCTGAATTTGCTAAGCAATCCAGCTACAAACAAAAACACCTTAACCAAAACATCAAAACACTTAGGACAGACAGACAGAAATCACCAAACAACAAGCCTGAATCTGCTATGCAATCCGTCTGCAAATATAATTCAAAATATTTTAAACTGACAAGTCTTACCTTTTAACAGAAGCAGATACACAACCTGGTTTCATCCACATGCTATATGGATGTTGGTATACTCACATCAGCAACAAAATGTTAAAAAAAACCATCAGCAAATACACAGGAAATAAAGAAAATAACGAAAGCTCAAGTATACCTTTAACTCACAGTCTTCATTCACGGCTATATTGCTCGGTTTTAGATCCTGAAAGAAGCGTTCAGATATACTAGAGTGGCTAGTCAAAGAAAACGTAACGCTTCCTCATCAAAATCTATCCCAATTATAACTTCCAGGTAACGATTAGTGTTGTAATATTGTAGGCACTAGTGCAATACAAGTTATGTTGTATTAGCCATTTACATATACTGCGCCTACACAGCACACTTAGCACTAGTGTTTATTAATAATGCAACAATATTCTGTTTCAGTTACCTGGGATAGTAACTTGAGTATTCATAATTTAGGGTCAGAGTTAATCATTTCAATTAGTAACAATGTTTAGCCTGGGTTCAAACTGGATAATATTTTCCAAAATGGCACCAAATTTGAGGACTGCCAGAATATTTTTTATAACTGAAGTACCAGTATACTACATGTATTTTCATTTCTCATCAAGGGCTGTTTCAGAAAGACATACATCGAGGAGTGGGTTCTTCGAATGGCGGGGGCATAACAAAACTAGAAAGGTTTTCCACGGAACATTTGTGTCACCTGCCATGTGCTTATTTCAGCAAGTACAATCTAACAAAGTTTGAAGACAGTGGGTGCAATCCTTCATGAATTTTGGAGCATTTGTTTTTTATATAAAGTGTTAAAGTGAAAAGAAGCACACATCTGCATTGCATAATTGATAATGAAAAACTGTATAAAGTTTCTTGCCATAGATCAATATTTTGCCAGGTTAGGTCGCAGGTTAAAGTTTTATGAAAAGGGAGCATAACTCTGCTAAAATGAAAGTTAGTTACTTGACAAGTGTAACGACATTCCGTTGGTTACGATGAATATGTGTGTGAAGTTTCATGAACATAGGTCAAATACTTTTCAAGTTATGGCCAGTTATAAGCTTGGTTAGGTTGCAGGTTAAAAATTTCATGAAAAGGGGCATAACTCTGCTTAAATGAAAGTCAGATTTATTGTTCCTGGGTAACAATATTCCGTGTGGTAAGACGAAAATGTGTGTGAAGTTTTATGACCAAACGGTCAAATACTTTTCAAGTGCAGGTTAAAGTGTGAAGGATGACGGACAAAGACGACAGACGTACAAGTGATCCCTAAGTGTCTGCCATGTACGCCGACGACACAATAATGCCATGATTAATTATTCCCCATTGTATTTCATGGTGTACCCTTTGAGTGTTAAGTCAAGGTTGGGCTTGGTATGAAATGTAAAGGTAACCCTAGTGAATGT